>JAJIBD010001857.1:0-124696 GCA_021461705.1 Cryptotis parvus
GGACCATCTGGGATGCCAAAGATAGAATCCAGGTCAGTCACATGCAAGGCAAAATCCCCTGGCCACACTAATACATTGCTTACAAGCCCCACTACCCTAACCAATATAAGTCTTCTTGTTTGTTTGTTTGTTTTTTTTTGCTTTTGGGTCACACCGGGCGATACTCAGGGGTTACCCTGGCTCTGCACTCAGGAATTACTCCCGGCGGTGCTCAGGGGACCATATGGGGATACCGGGATCAAACCTGGGCCGGGCATGGGCCGACTGGCGCAAGGCAAACGCCTCTACCCGCTGGCTATGGCCCGGCCCTGTTGCAGGACTCCTAAGGGCCGCTGCATCTGCTCTGGATTGCCTCCCCCAAATCACTCCAGATAAGGGGGTAGTCTAAATGTGGCAGCTTATCCGACCATGTATGCTGTACTAGCTGGTATAAATATTCTCCCATGCTATCACAATCATCGGGGACTAGCTAGATCTTACCAGCATATTAGCCCTGGCCAATGTAAGGACACCTAATAATTAGACCAGAGAGAAATGCTGTTTGCTTCCAAACAAACAAGCATGGCCCCTGATAAAATATAAAACTACAATGAAGTAGAGGAGACTTCGTGAAGGCATTGGTGTTGGTCTTTGGTACAGTGACATGCCATCTCAGAAACCCCCTTCTCTACATTTCAAAGGCCTTCCGGCTCAAAACATTAGCACAGTAAAAAGGCCCTAGGTGAGATGCAGGAGGGGATTACCTGAGGGCATTGGACCCCTCCCTGCTTTCCATAACAATGGGAGGAAGGTCTGAGTTGCGGGGTATAAACTAGCCGGTTCCTGCCTCCCCGGCTTCTTCCCGTGGATCTCGCCTTGTGAGCCGCTTATTCCCTTTGAAGTTTTACACGTGGTGGTCGCCATCTTGACCTACACGTGGCTGGGGTTCCTAGCCTGGAATCCTAAGCATCAGGTTTTTCCTTTTGCTGATTTGTATGCCTAAACCTGTGATAAGTAAAGCTTTTTAAAACCTCATCGGATTCCTGAGTGTTCATCCATTCCTCGCCGGCTTCGAGGTAGAAGGGAACTCCGCCTCCCGCACTGTCGGGACCCCGGCGAGCGCCCCAACACAGCCCCATCACCAATATAAGTCTTACCTTAGGATTTTGTTTTTGGAAGCATGCCCTAAGAATAGTTTTTCATAAAAGATATATAAGATTTTTTCCTCCATTCCTGTATGTCCAAAACGGGTTTTTATATTTTCACTTAAACCTTTTGAAAGTTTTACTAAAAATAGAATTTGAGGTTTAATTTTTTATCAGAGTTCAGATGCTGTTTGTTTCTCAAAGGACCATAATCTGGGCCCAGTGTGGAAAAAAAAATCAATAATTTGGTTTTTCGCTCAATCTGTCTATTTAATTCATAAAATTTACTCCTATTTATCCTTATAAAATTATGAGCAGTCAGGAATTTTAATTCAGTCATTATATTCAAGTTAAACTAATTTCCCCAAATTGTAATGAGTCAGTAGTCTGTTCATTCTAACATCAGACAAATCCTATTTGTAAACTTTTACTTTTTATAGTCTATGTCTGAATCAATTTATTATTAGTAAACTAAAAAAGTAGAAATTTTTTTTAAAATCCTGGCGGTGCTTGGGGGACCATATAGGATGCTGGGGATAGAACCGGGCTGGCATGGGCCAGCCACATGCAAGGCAAACACTCCTACCCGTGGGCTAACACCCAGCCCCCAAAAGTAGAAATTTTCTGAATTATTTATTCCTTGAGTAAAAAGTAAAAATCAATCTAATATATTTTTTTCATATCTAAATCATACATTCAGACAGATATATATGTGTATTTGACTATCACTAAGTGTTCACTCATAAAATTGTTATCAATATGTAATAACAAAAATTCTAATTTTTTTATAATTAGGAAGACAATTATCTTGTATTCATCATTCCAGAAACAAAAACTATAAACTACAGAGAGAATATGATGATAACTTAAATACGTAAAATCAGAGATGAGAAGGAATCTGAGCCTTCAAGGACAAGAATCACATGAGGGGTCAAGTTTCTCCACCTTTTCTGTACCTTCTGTACAGCCCACAGCAGGGGCAGGCTAGCATCTGTAGAGTTATGGTACTGTTGGTCCGGGAGATCATAGGAAGAATTATGGACTACCTGCTGGAACAAAACTGAGGAGGGGATTTTAAAAAATCAGAAAAAAAAAAATACCTCAAGGAGATTATTAAAACACATAACCATAAATTCTATTAAATACTTGGCCAGCCTCTGTACCTGCCTATTTGAAAGAGACTAGAAAAACCAAGGAGAAAAAGATCAACTAATAAAAAGCTGAGATAGCTGAATCTGAACATGAAGCTAAACATGAAGTATAGAATGTTTTTCCCTATTAAAGGGTCTTGTAAACAGTACAATTTTTCCATTGAAATTTTGTAACACTTAAACCACAGATTAAAAACCTTCAACTATTAACAAATCTGGAGCAGAGTTTAGGGGAAAATACACAGATACTAAATAACATGACATAAACCTAACATTTAAAGCTGAGAGTCAGGCTAGGGAGTCAGAATGATGGTCTTGTCTCAAAGACAAAGATGGGGTGAGAATTTTTAAAATATGACTTATAGGTTTTCCAATTTGAATGGTACAGTGCTACCATCACTGTCAATGTCAGTGGGGACATATGGGGCTTCAATGTCCCCATATGTGTTGGATGACAAAGCCTAGCTAGCTTGGGATCTTTGCTGTTTAATCCACTTACACTTTAAGCTATTTACCTATCCTTAAGACAGGGTTCATGCTAATGAGATTCTCTTCTGTGTGAACACTGATAGAGGGTGTGGCAGTTACACAAGTCATTTTGACTCTGAATCAGCAACTTCTGATATATTACTATAATCTCTACTATGATGTCTACCATATCTGGATTGGGCACAATTCCTCTTAATACCCACTGCCCCCAGACTGAGAACAGGTAAAATTTACCAGGAGACTACCACCCTAGCTGCATTGAGACTATCATTTTAGATCAAAGCGAAGGTTCATACTAGTTTACCCTCAAGCAGGCAAGTATGACCCTCTCAATAAACAGAGGACAAGACATTCAGAATCACTTTGGTGCAAAATAGAAAATAGAAGAACCTTTGTGGGTACCATCTAGATTGCATGAAGCCCATGAAATTATGATGTAATTATGATATTCCCCATGAATATACATCCATTGAGATGTATTTCTTTATGCCAGCCTCTCTCTCTCTCTCTCTCTCTCTCTCTCTCTCTCCAGTGTTTTGACATAAGAGATAATATTGGGAGAAAGGGAAAAGTCCCTCCATAGTTATTTGTTTAGACCTGAAACAAGTGTGGTAACCACCATAAAGTTGTACCACCCTACTTCTACAACTAGAAACTGATTAATTGATCTTTGTTGATACCACCCTCCCTGAAGATAGAATTACTTTTGGATTTATAAGGGACTGACTTGAGGTACATTGGTGTACTTTGGTGGCAGACTTGGCCTGAGCACATGGTCTAAGTTCTGACCAAGAGCTAGAGGTCTGGGGAATCCCATTATTTTGGGTTGTAGCTACAAAGCTTGTTTTAGAAAAGCCTTTAGAACTGTGCTGGACTTCTGAGATTTCATCCATTCCCTGCCTGCTTTTTGAGGTAAAAGGGAACTTGTTTCCTGATACAGTTGTGGACCCCAGCAACTCCCTCACACATATGTACATAAGATTCAATGTCTGGAATACTTACTCATTCAACACATATTAAACCCTAATAGACTGGACCCAAGGAGAATTTTTAAAATATGACTTATAGGTTTTCCAATTTGTATGGTAGAAGTGTTACCATCACTGCCAATGTCAAAATGCCATGCAATGCCAGTGAACATACATGTGGAGGGAAACATATAACAACTTGTTTAATGGATCAACTCTATCATCCAACAAAAACATGTAATTTATAGACCTTGATGCTAGGTCTTCATTTGCTTTACTTATTTTTCATTCACTTGATTAGTCTTAGGACTAGAATGCTTTCTTAAAATGTCCTATTATTAAATATTATTGCCAGCTTCTATTTAGGTAGAGTCTGTAGGCTCTGTCTCATGAAGGCAAGTTTTCTATTTTATGAAGCATAATATTCATAACTGCTTTAGCACTTTGAATTTTGTATTTCATCAGTAAAATGTGTCCTACATATAGTAATGTTTTGTTGCCTGAATTTTGCATTTCATTTAATAGAATTGAACCCTATTTCTTTATTGCTTCAATTCATGTGGTAAAACATTTCAAGCCCTTATTTTTTTTCACTTTTCCTGTAATCATTTTGTGTTAAGCATGTTTTCTGCTTATATCATGGGGGTTTGCTTCTGCCTTATAAGTCAATTTGCACATCTTTTACTGCATGAGCTAAATCATTTATATCTATATAAAATTTGATGGAAATTCTTATTTCCATCTCAGATATTAAACTATTCTTATTTCATGAAAGCACATTAGCTGCTTTTATATGCTTTATATCTCTTTTAAATTTCTTCTCATTTTTAGGAAAATTTATATTTTTATTCTAGTGGTTACTTCTATGCATTACCTTTGTAATATTCTCCGCTTCCTTTAAGTGAAGATTTTGTTATCTGCTTAGTCAGACTTAAATGACATACTTTGGGCCAAAGGTTTAACTTAAAGGGTAAGCATTCATGATTTGAATTTGTAAAGTCCCGCGTTTGATCTCTCACACCACGAGACCCGCAAGCATAACCAGAAATAACCTAGTAGACCCTGATTAGTGTTAGGTGTGACCTTGGTGACACTAACTCGTCTGGCAGAGCATGAATAGTCAACCCCACACAACCCAGATAGTGTTGCCAGAAGTGGTCTCCAGGGCCCATTAATCACTGTTTGAGAGGCACTCCAAAACAAACGAAAGATCAAAACAGTCTAAGTGATCTTCTCGACTCTCACAGTGGTTAGTTAAAAATGATCTCTTTTCTATTCTTTTTACTTCTGAGTTTTAGTTGAATTATGTCCTCCTTTCCTTATACATAAAAAAACCCCTTCTTATTCTTCCTATTCTGAAACCTCTTTTGAATTAATTTTATATCTATCATTAAAAGTACTCGAATGTTCACAATCCTTTCTTTGGCTGAAGTTTCCCCTAGTTTTCAATTTAATTAAATTTTTTCTATGATATGTTCTTGGGAATAACTGAAATACTGCACTAGCCATGTTCCTGTGGTTTTAAAACTGACTTTTTATAGTTTTCATATTCAAGGGCTAAACAAATCAGTAAAGTAATGCTTTTCTGTTATATACTAAACACCTAAAATTGTGTAATAAATAACTTTCATTAAAAGATTATACATGGGATGTTTTAATCAATAAGATAAAACTGAACTATATAATGTTAAATAACAGAAATTTTTCATTTTTCTACTACTATGATCAATCTCAGCCATCTCAGCACTTATAGATCATCTTATTTAGGATAATAATACAACATGCTAAGTCTTGTGCTTGTAATAAGTTATATAGTAAGTTGTCCTTGTAATGTGGCTAATAAGTCAATGTTTTTGATCAATTCATAGTTTTGATCAAAATAAAATTTTATTGAGATTTATTGTTCTGGTTAATGTACTCTGCCCTTTAAGAAAGAGAGATTAAATAGTACCCAATGTATTTATAGGAAAAAGGTTCTCAGTCATATCATTTAGATCTTTGTATTTCACAAAAAGACAATGAGAGGTATTCAGCTCCCAACTCCAGTACTCTGAGGAACTGTTTTAAATGGAACTTATAGTGCTCAAAGGGAATAAGAAATTTAAGTATTGAGTAAGATAATGGATCAGTAGGAAATCCAGAAAAGAGAGAATAGCATGCAAGAATCTCATTTTTTCTATCAATCCAAATAAAAGAGAAACTTAAAGAAATATAGCAATAAAGGAATCGCTAAGTACTCAGAAAGCTGACAGAATAGCTACAAAAAGGCTTTTGAGAAAGATATTCTAGCAGGAGTGGTTTTGCTTGGTTACAGATCCAACATAGCTTATTAAAGCCTCTGACTCACGTTTTTTTTTTCTATGGCAAGCACTAGACAAGAACGAGAACGCTTATCAGTTGTCACTGGTGTACCAGGAACTGTATTGGTTCTTCTGTATGCATTTTGTTCTTGGATGTTCAATTTGAGTAAGCATCCAAGAAGGCTGTGCTCCTTTCTGTCCCCCGGTGCCAGAGATTACCACTGTCACCGTCATGGTCCTGGGGGACTTTTAGGGCACACCTGGAGATACTAATGAGTGGGAGGGCTATAGGGCAGTGCACAGTGATGCTTACAGAGCTGTGTGACACCAGGATTCGAACCTACACTGGGTGTGTCTTTAGTATCTATACCTCCCAGCTCCTGAACTTGGTTTTTGATGCTTATTAAAACTTTGTAAACTAGAGAACAGTATTATTACTTTGTTCAGATAAAGAAATTGAGGCACCAATTACCTCTCCCAAAGTTTTGTAATAATAATTGACAAAGTGGTGACCTAAACTGAGATCTGTCTGAGAAAAAACCTTTTCTGTCTAACTTGCTTTTTTCACCATTTTCTGACCTTTTCCCCTGTCCTTTGTATGTGATGAAACTAGGGATAAGAATAAATATAGGTGGGGCCAGAGTGATAGTCCAGCAGGTAGGGCGTTTGCCTTGCACATTTCCCATGCCGCCCAGGTTCGATCCCCGGCATCCCATATGGTTCCCAAGCACCGCCAGGAGTAATTCCTGAGTGCAGAGCCAGGAGTAACCCCTGAGCATTGCTGGATGTGACCCAAAAAAGAAGGAAAAAAAAAAAGAATAAATATAGTCGTTTAGAAATGAGAATTAGGAGATAGCATAGATGCTCCAGACTTGAGAGTTATTGTGTAAGAAAAGAGAATAGACACATTCCATCTGAGACAAGAGGGCACCCATCACCCTGTTCATGGTTGCAGGATTTTAAGGGGGCTCCATTTTCTCAGATGAACCATCTCAATTCCAGACAGGGAATCTTTAATATCTTAATAATCTTTCCATATTTTTTACATGTACAATGACTAATATTACATGAAAAATTACAGCATGCGATTGGATTTGAAGTCAAATATTCCTGAATCAAAATGTCAAGTTACAACTCTTACTAGCAACTGTTTTTGTACAAACTACATAGCCTGTATATATTCTTCAAAGTTTAAAAATTCTGGAGAAGGATGTTACTAATTGGAAATTTCAGATATTAGTTAAATGAAGATTGTATTAAGCTAAATGAGTTAGTATCTACAAAAAAAAACTTGTAAGAACATAATATCTGTTGGTTGAATAAAGTGAGGTACGCTAGAGCACTTAAGATGCAGTACTTCACTAAGCTTGACAGAACCCCTAAGATTCCACAAGGCACAATTATAAAGACTTGTTATTATCTGTCTCACTTGAAGATGAAGAATCTAATTTATACAGATAGATTTGTTTAACCAGATAACAGACAGGATGACAGAAAATTCCAATATGAGCCAAGTTTTTCTTTCTTACTTTCTATTAGAATCACTTCCATATTTCAGGTATTTTCCATTATACTATTATATCTTACACATTACATTACCTAAACAAATGATGCAGATACATATAGATATTGTGTGCTTTATGTTATATAATGTAATATCAAGAATGCTTTTAACTGTAGATTACATATGTTAGAGTAAAAGAAACCTGATGAATTTAAATAACTGTATTTTTTGCAACCTACAAAAAAAAGCTCAGAAAATCACTGTAACACATAAAAACTACTCTGAGTTTTGGGTTTGTTTTATTTTCACAGAACTTGGATTCAAACCTAGAGCCTCATAATACAAGGCTAATTTCCTATTGTTGAACTATATCTTCAGCTCATAAATTCTTTCTAAACTTATCTACTTCTTATGCTTGTAAAAGGTAGAATTTTTTTTCATGTTTTGAAATCTTGAACCTGTACCATTTTCTTGATATGGTCAGACATAAGAAGCAAAGAGAATAACAAAACCCTCTACTTTTCTTCAACTAAACTGAGATTTGTAACATATCTGGTGAAAAGGCCTACAACCTAGTGTGTTATAATTTATACCTACTACAGTAGAAATATTGGTATATTTACCAAATTATAAGGGAATTAAAAATTTCTGATATTAGAACTATAATAGAGTATTTGTTTAATATTGTTAAATAAATGCATAATAGCAATAAGTTATAGTATATTGATATTTTAGCATAAATAAAAAAGCATTTCTTAGCATTATTATATATATATTCATGTACAACTTTCTGCCTTTCAGAAATATTTTTTTTTAATTCATAGGTGGACTACACATTTGATTTGCTCCTAAGATTTTCCATTTTTATCACAATTTTGGATGATTAAAATGCTAAATTAATACACCGTTAAATTTAATTCAACATAGTAAAAGTAAAATTCATGTAACAGCATCAGGGAAATCTATTAGCACCACATTAGAAGAGTAAAGGGAAAATTTCATAACCTTCAGATTAGATTCCAGAAAAAAGCGTTTGTTATAATGCAAAGTTATTCATGGTAAAATCTAAGCAAACCCAGGGTGAGAATGAATAATTTAACCTAACAAAAGATAACAAAATCAGTTAGGTATTACTCTTGGTGAAAATTTAAAACATTCTTTTTAAAATTAGGTAAGGTAAGAATCATTGAAATTCAAAATTGTCTAATTCTTATCCTGACTGATGTCAAGAGCAAAAAAAAAGAACAGAAAAAGAACTGGGAAGATGATTCAAATTGTGTGAACACTTCAATGTTGTTTAGAAGCCCTATAGATGCTGGGCTCTAAGTCTGATTCCCAACACCATGTGTCACACTCAAGTGTGGCTGCTTGCCTGGGTGTTACCCTAGTGGTTCCTGACCACAAGCCTGGCAGATATGGGTGACTCCCCACATATTGTTGGGTGACACGCCCTACCGAGCCTTAGCCTCCAGCTATACTTAGCTTACATGAAGAGCTGGTTCTTGCCTTTGGGGGAATCTCCAGAGCAGACACAATGGGAGTTCTGGCAAAATTGACTGATTTCATAATTTTATATGGCATAAATATTTTTTATCATGAATCTCGCTTGCCCCAAATCAATATTCTGTTCCCATGGGTCCCTACATGGGACATACATGTAGATATTCCAATAATACTTGGCCACATTGGGTTAATGTTCCAGAGCCCACCAGGTAAGATCCTTGGACTCAGAACCAGGAGCAAGTCCTTGGCATAGCCAGGTGTGGTGCAACAACTGCCCCAAATTCAAGAACACAAAATTCTCAACATACAAACTGTTATGATAACTGCTGTAGGTGTTCCAAGAGAATCTACAGATAAACATTGATAATCATAAATAAGCATGATTGCTAGCTGAAAAATAAACCATGTCCTTTTTATAGCAATCCTTCAGAAATTAAAACCACAATATTGACAATAGCTGGCTAAAAGTATTAAACAGTACTGAACAAAAGTTCTAAGTTACAGTGTGTTATAGGTAACAATTTTTAAATGTGCATATTGCCACAATACAAATATCTATACTTGTATCTATTTGTGCAGACCTAATTATAAAAGGTATAATAATATAAAATTATTATTACCAATACATAAGGCAAATATGTCCTACACAAAAGGAAGATGTGAGAAGAATGTGAATAGGCAGAAGAATAAAACTATTTCTGCTCAATGTTCTATGTAAAACAATGGCAAAGTGTGATGATATGAAAAATATGATAACTGGAGTAAAACTAAGTGCATTACATTTATCTTTGCTCTTCTTATCTCTACAGTTTTCAGATTTGTAATATTTCAAAATGTTTTTTTTTTAAAAACCTCATTCCTTTTATTGTGGTATTCAAAAGTAGAGAGAAACAAATAAAAAAAGATTTAGAAGAAAAAATAATATATTTGACAAACCCTTTTTTTAAAAATCAACTTCTCAATGAAGTAGGCATCTTGCAAGCTAGAGTCAAGATCGTGCCTCATTCTATTCAGACTATTGCAATTAGTTGCTTCAGAAACTGCCGTAAAAAGTACACAAGTCCCCACCTTTTAGAATAGTTAATTTTCCAAGGTTGTTGCAGAAGTCCCACAGGTCAGCTACCTGCTAGAGGATGATCTGTTGAGCATGAGGGGTCTCTTTTTCCATTTCACCATATATTGTTGCTTCTCTATTTTCCCCAGAGCAAAACAAGAGATCAGTAGCCATATTGCTAAAGGAGACAAATGACTTCATTACTTAGAAAATAAATGATTTCCCTTAAATGTTCTTTTGCTACTTGAGTTTTGCCCTGTTGTCATTCTTCCTATCCCCAGAATTTGTCTGTGTCATTAAACATGGATTTTCTGAATATTTGGGAAGTTGGAGTAAAGATCCGCAAGTGTTGCAGTACACTGCTGCGCAAAGCCTTCTGCATCTGGCCTGGAGTTACCTCCTGCAGGCCACTTTGTAGATAGGAGGAGGACAGTTTGAATGTGGCAGTTCATATGACCATATATTCTATACTGGCTGGTATAAATCATAGAGGGACTAGCTAGATCTTACTGGTATATTTGCCTGGCTATGTTGGATCTCTAAGCAATTTGACCAGAGAGAAATGCTGTTTCCCTCCAAGCAAGCAAGCATGACCCTCTGATAAGGCTAATATACAAAACAAATTATATTATTCAAAGGCTAATATACAAAACAACCATGAAGTAAAGATGAGACTTGTGAAGGCCTGGAGAAATATATAACTGTCTATAGAATATTCTTTGGTACAGACGCATGCTTTTTTTTTTGTATTATGAGATACAGTTCATCTCAGAAGCCCCTCCTCCACTCTACCCTGCAGGACCACTTCCAAGGTAAATCATGGCTCAGCAACATTAACATCTCAAAGGGCCTAGGTGAGGCCCTGGGAGAAATAACCCAAGGGGATTTGACTCTGACTGCACTCTGCTGGAGTGGGCAGTCTGTGTTGCAGGGATATAAAAACTGTAGCCCATTCTCTTTCTGGGTCCTTTTTTTGGCCCTCTCTTTCTTGCCTCTTCACTGTCTCCTCTCTGTGGGGCCTTAACATGCGTTGGCAGCCATCTTGGCCTACACATGACCGGGCCCAACCAGGAACCCTAAGTTGGGGTTTTCTTATTACTGATTTGTATGCCAGAACCTTTGTAAGTAAAGCATTTTGAAGCTTTGCTGGATTCTCGCGCCTTTTTCCATCTGCTGGCTGCCAATCTCCTGGGGCAGAAGGAGATCCCTGATCCTGCTCTCAGATTGTGCGGGACACACCAGCATTTCCCCCACATGCAAGCTTTTGTTGTTTAATAGAAATACTACAAACAAATCCATTTTATCTTGTGGTCACCTCACCACAGGAACACAATTACCTTCCTACAGTATTTCTTGAACAACCTCTTAGACACTAAATGTCTGCTAAATGACCTCTTATACACTGAATACTGCTCTTCAGCTGTAAGACTACCTGAACAAGGGCCCTGACACCAAGATGTTGTTACAGTGGTATTATACTCAAGAAAGCTCGGAAAACATATAACTCCACTTAAAAAAAAAAAAGCTCTGTATCAGAAGCTCACTCTGAGGAATTTAAAGCAGAAATGCAAGATTTCAACTCCTCAAGGGCTAAGTCAGCATTGCAGTGATTAATGCATAAGCATTATGCTCTTGCCATTCACAGTGTAGTAGTTTTAAGAACTGGTCACATAGAATTTTTTCAGATCATTCCAACATTGAGATTCCTCCTATATAAAAAGTTGTTCATGATTGAGTTTCAGTCAGATGATATGCCAACACCTGTCCCTTCACCTGTGTGCATTTCCCACCACCAATGTCCCCCTCCAAATTCTCCTCCCAATCCCCACCCCTGCCTGGCAGCAATTTTCTTCTTTCTGTCTCTGTCTTTGTCTCTCTGATTCTCTCATTCTATGACCCTAATTAAGACTAAAGAGAATTTGGAAGATATCTGGAAAGGAAGCCTGTGAATGTTGGGTATCAGCAGATTTGGATCTCAGAAAATATATATGTGTTTTATGTCTTGCTGATAATATTATACTGTTTATATAAATATATAGTATATTCCTTGGGAAAAAATCTCCTCTATTGTTTGTGAATCCAAATCAGATATGCCCCATGTGTTGCGTAAAGACCAGTCATATTGGAATTTCTTGGAATCACATTCCCAATCTATCCCAATCACAATCCCAAGGCTATTTTCTTTTCCTATACTTAAAAAGACACAATGACTTGGTGGAGCTCAACAAATATGATTGGGTAGATGACACTTTTAAACCTGTCAAAATGTTAAGATGATCTCACTTCTTGAAGGGAAATAATACTTTTAATCACAACAATAGATGTTTCTGAACATTATGAGAAATGTATTATTTAAAGTTGTGTATTTGAATTTGCTTTTCATGATTCCTATTCAATAATCCCATAATTGTCTTTAAATTGCATCAAAAATGGTATTTAAGCTTTTCTGTGCCTTGATGAAGGAACATTTGTCTGAATAGTTAAAAGATCTTTCAGTTAAGTATATATCTATATTTACATAACAGAAGTCCAACAATTCTACCTTACCCAAGTAGAGATATATGTTTTTGATGCAACAAGCAGTAGTAAACCCTAAGGTGTGGCAAAACTCCTCAAAAAACAAAATAAAAAAAAATCTCAAAGTTTAATTATTTTTCCCCCAGAATTTCCAAAACACAATGATATAAAGCAACGGTGGTACATATTTTCTTTGGGAGAAAATGGTTATGACTAGACAATAATAAAGCAATTCTCAATTAAGATCCCAGTGACATTCTTCAAGGAGTTATAATGAACACTATTAAAATTTGTATAGAAACATATAACTCCACAAATAAAATCCCCCTCAAAGTCATCCTTAAAAAAAAAAAAAGAACTTGCTTGGTACCATAGTTCCAAACTATAAACTAGAGTATAGAATTATAGTAATCAAAACAGCATGGTAGTGGAATAAAAACAATATGAGAGGACAATGGATCAGAATTGAGGTCATCAATGAAAAATACCCAGATATATGGACAGTAAATATTTGACAAGGAGTTGTGTGCATGACATAGAACAGGAACGCTCTCTTCAACAGTGTTTAGAAAATTAAATAATCACTTTTAAAAAATGAAATGCTAAATCCCAAATCATGCACAAAAATGAATTCAATATTAATCAAGGCTTAGAGTTTAAATAAGAACTCATAAAACACATTGAGAAAGCATAGGCAGATCTCTCCAGGATCTGGACATAAAATGGGGAGTTTAATGACCTGATTCCATTGATAAAGACAACAAAAACAAAAAGGAAGCAAATAGATCTTATGAATTTTAAAAGTTTCTGCTTGTCGAAAAAATTGCAGGCAAACTGACTGGGAGAACATATAAGCACTACACATAGTTCAGTAACAGGAAAACCAATGGCCCCATCAAAAACGGGAGAAAGATGAATAGACACATCCATCAAGAAAACATTTGTATAGCTAATAAGCATATTACAAAGTGCTTATTATCATTTGTATAGCTAATAAGCATATTACAAATTGCTTACTCTCTTATATACTAAGGGATATAAAAACACTGTTTCATGTTTCAGGGAAACATAAAACAAAATAACATTGAGGTATCACTTCATACCAATATAATGGCAAATATTGGAGAAAACTAAAAACAACAGATATTGGCAGAAATGTGATAAAAATAAAATTCTTATTCACTTGCTGGTAGGAACATCACGTGATCCAGCCTCTATGAAAAACAATATAAAGATTTTTTCGAAAAAATAATAATAGAGCTTCCATTTGGCTTAGATATTCCACTTTTCCATATCTATCCCCCACAAATACAAAAACATTAATTTGAGGGGGGCCGGAGCGATAGCCCAGCGGGTTGGGCGTTTGCCTTGCACGCCGGCCTGTGATTGCCTGGGTTCGATTCCCGGCATCCCATATGGTCCTCCCCGAGCACTGCCATGAGTAATTCCTGAGTGCAGAGCCAGGAGAAACCCCTGAGCATTGCCTGGTGTGACCCAAAAAAGAAAAAAAAAAACATTAATTTGAAAAGATTTGTGTGCACATACTTTCATTGAAGCTTTTAGTGTTACAACCAGGATATGAAAATCTTGGTAAACAACCTAAATGTGTAACAACAGATAGATGTATCAAAAAGGTGTTCTATGGTATACTCAATGGAATTTTATATAGTCACTATAAAAGTATAGCCATAAAATTGTAGTTTGGATTAGAACTGGAGGGTATCGTGCTGAGAAAAATAATGCAGAGGCAAAACAAATACAGAATGATTCCATCCCTTTGTGGTATACAGAGAAAAATAAAAACAAGGATAAAATTCATGGAAAAATAAATTAAGAAAACTTGTATACTGAAATACAAACCTGTGAGTGGTGATGTGGGGAATGCGGATGTTACAGGAAGAATGAATAAGTTGACTGAAGTAACCTATAGGTAGAAGTGTTTTGCGCATCAGTGGTGCTGAGGGGAGGTAACAATATGCACTAAAACCGTAACTGTCAATAAATAACGGTGGTCAAGGATCATAGGGAAAAAACATTGGACTTGATGTGATGTAGGAATGGGGAGGAGGGTCATAGGTATTTCAGAAGCAGGGAGGGGGTTGGCAGGATACGAATGCAGTAATTTTATATATTAATATCAGAAACTTGAACTGCATTACAACCCTATCTAAGCTATATATATATATATATATATTACAACCCTATCTAAGCTATATATATATATATATATATATATATATATATATATATATTTAAGTATTGAGAACACCAAGACATGTTTAGCCAATCTGGCAGAACTGCATTCTTCTATCTTGGCAAAATCTTTTTCATTCCAGTATGCCATTGTCCTGACACTTATGATACTTAAAATTAGAAGGCATTATATAGTCTTTCTGTTTTGTTTTGATTTTTAATTTGGGGGGGTGGCACAGGAAAGTACTCAGGTCTTACTTCTAGTTCTGGTCTTAGGAATTATTCCAGGCAGGGCTCAGAGAAATCATGGAGTGAAGGGGATAGTAGCTAAGTTGATCTCAGGTAAGGCAGGAGTCCCACCTACTGTACTCTCTCTCCAGCTCCCAGTACAATATATAAAATAAGATGTCAGACAATGCTCCTCACAGAACTTGTCTATCTTCTTCCAATATATCAGAGCTTCACAAACAGCCATGAGCTTTGAATACACAAAATAAAAGAAGGAATTTTCTCGAAGCTCTCTCTAGAACTTAGTAAATTTTATGTTATACGCAAAGAAAATATCTAAGCTGCTGACTGACTTGTGAACACACAGCCACATTACCTGCCCTCTCCATTTAGGGGAAAATAGTTACCTTGATGCGATGAAAGTGGGCTTATTCACAAATAACCCACCCTTTTTATCAATGTAACTTTGGCAGAAAATAATGTAAAGGTTGGAGACTATATCATATGTAAATCACACTACCTCACATCAATGCTTATAGTTGCATGTGAAATATTTTCCGTCACTGCAAGGCTTCATATGGAACAATTTAGACTATAATTGGACTTATATATGGTTATAATAATAGAATATGTGAGATAATTTATATGATGGAACAGTATATGATGTAAATCATTGGTGAATAATATCCCTCAACAAAACTACATTTTTCTTAGTATCTATTTTTTAGAGTGTCTAGTTCTAATCTAAATTCATTCTACTCCTGAGAACTGGTTAGAACAGGAAAAAGTAAAGTGTGCCAAAAGTCTGAAAAATTTTTCTTAAGATTCTTCAAGACAATATATTTAATCAGTATGTGATTTATGTTCCATGTAATGCATGAGATGACTAAAGGTTTTTCTACTACCTTATAAAAATTACCAACTTGAAAATATCTGGGCTTCCACCAGATATTTCTTCCATATTCTACTAACTTCATCAGTCAATTATACAATCTATATTCACAACTGTTGAACACTTTTCTAATAGCAAAGTGTTTTTTGTTAAAATTACATTGGCATATAAAAAACTTGACAACACTGACTTAATTAAATTGTGTCTCATGAAATTAGAGATCAAAATCAGACACTTTGATGCCATCAGAGAATTAAACTCCTGCTCAGCCATTTTTTTTTTTTTTTGCCTTTTTTGGCTCCACACCCGGCAATGCTCAGGCGCTCCTCCTGGCTCTGCACTCAGGAATTACTCCTGGCGGTGCTCGGGGGACCATATGGGATGCTGGGGATCAAACCCAGGCCGGCAGAGGCCGGCTGTGTGCAAGGCTAACGCCCATCCCACTGGGCTATCGCCTCCAGCCCCCTGCTCAGCCATTTTTAACAGAACATCATCCTTCTAATCAAAAGTTAAATTTTGCTTGTTGCTACAACCTGAGTTCAGGGCTGTGTGCTCATCGATTATACCTGGCAATTCTTGGGGGGGTTGGGGGGCTCTCTGGAGTTCCAGGGATCAAACATAAGTTGGCCATGTGCAAGGCAATTATTCTACCCACTATAATTATCTCACCAGCCCCAAAAGTTTGATGTTTTGAAGAATTGAGTCATAGGGAGACAATGAGATATTTTTTAACTTGACGAATTGTCATCTCTGAAGAATGTTAAGATCCTTTTTAGAAAGGAAAAAATAATGAATATTTATTAGACAGATAACAATGTTTGCCATAGTTTCTGATCGCCCAAGCTGGTTTAACAGACTTTTGAACTAGAGAGTTGTTTTGTGGATTATAACTAGTTCTTGGGAAACCATTTCATTTTAAAGTGAAGTATGAAATAAGAGATCAAACTGTTGTGCTATATATTCTAGAAAAATAAATTGTGGACTCATGATGAAACCTGGTTTTTTAACTTAGTATTTTGATGAAGCTGGTCATTGTTAGCGTAATATTATTTAACACTCTTCTGGAGCATAAAGCAACCACAATGGTTCTCATTGTCTGCTGATGGGTTATCTGGGACTCAGACTGTCTAGATTGGGCCAGGAAGCCTTGGCTTCATGCTCTAAAGTACATTTTAATGCCTCAGGCCTGTTACGCACCTTGAATGGGTGGACAAGAAAGAGCTGTCCAGCAAGGAAACTGGAACACCAAAAGAATATTTATTCTTGCTGCCATATTTCAAACTTCTGCCAAGAGCAAATCTAAATTCCTGCTGTCAAAAATAATTCACATACAAGAAGAAAACAAACAACCCCATCAAAAAATGGGGAGAAGAAATGAACAGAAACTTCAGCAAGGAAGAAATTCGAATGGCCAAAAAAACATATGAAAAAATGCTCATCATCACTAATCATCAGAGAGATGCAAATCAAAACAACAATGAGATACCACTTTACACCACAGAGACTGGCACATATTCAAAAGAGCAAGAACAACAAGTGCTGGCGTGGATGTGGGGAAAAGGGGACACTCATCCATTGTTGGTGGGAATGCCGGCTGGTACAGCCTTTCTGGGAAAAACAATATGGACTTTCCTCCAAAGACTAGAAATTGAACTCCCATTTGACCCAGCCATACCACTCCTGGGAATCTACTCTGGGAAACCAAAAATACGCAGCGGAAACACCATCCCTACTTTTATGTTCATAGCAGCATTATTCACAATAGCCAGAATCTGGAAACAACCAGAGTGCCCAAAAAATCGATGACTGGATAAAGAAGCTTTGGTACATCTACACAATGGAATACTATGCAGCTGTTAGGAAAAATGAAGTTATAAAATTTGCCTATAAATGGATGGACATGGAGAAGATTATGTTGGAGCGAAATTAGCCAGAAGGAGAGAGACAGATACAGAATGACTGCATTTATTTGCATGGCATAAATATATATGTACATATTATGATACCAATATCCAAGGTCAAGTGAAGCATATATCGGGAGGTCTTGTCAAAGGTGGAAATTATCACAAACGTGTGGGAGTCAGAGTTTAGGAAAGACAGAAAATGGAACAGGGTGCTAATAATAGTCAAGGGTACTAATGCCAACCTAGAACTGAGCATGAAATAGAGGCAAAAAGGATTCACATGACAACCTTTTTAATGTATGTTCTGTAATCCATAGTCTAGAAGGGAAGGAAAAGAGAAAGAGAGAGAAAGGCAAAGAAATAAAAGAACCTGCCATGGAGCAGGGCTGGGTTAGGGGAGGGAACCGGGGGATGTTGTTGGTGGGAGATGGGCACTGGTGGAGGGACGGGTGCTGAAACACTGTATGACCAAAACCCAAACATGAACTTTTTAATTGTATATCTTTTTATTTGTATGGAGATGGGCACTGGTGGAGGGACGGGTGCTGAAACACTGTATGACCAAAACCCAAACATGAACTTTTTAATTGTAAAAAATAAAATAAAATAAAATAAAATAAAATAAAATAAAGAAGGAATAATCCAGAAAAAAAAATAATTCACAACTAATAGTAATGCCAACCTAATTTTATTACCTTAGGTAGAAGCACAGCAAAAGATATAGAGACAAAAACAACTGATACTGAGTCTAATTTACCATAAGCATTTAAATGATAATATCTACAATCATAATCATTTCCCATTTAGTCAAAAGAAATCATTTAAACATTCTATGAGCGAAAATCATTAAAGAAAAGCCTAATTTAGGGGTAAAAATTCTAAAAAATTTATAATAACCCTTTTATTTTTTGAAAGAAAAAATGTTAATGACTTGTTTATTTTATGTGTAACTATAAGAAAGGACAATTTCGTTCTTATGTCAGGAACTTAACGTTAATAAAAATATCGAGCCCAGAGCGATAGCCCAGCAGGTAGGACATTTGCCTAGTATGTGGCAGGCCTGTGCCGGCCTGGATTAGATCCCGGCATCCCATATGGTCCCCCAAGCACCGCCAAGACTAATTCCTGAGTGCAGAGCCAGGAGTAGCCCCCTGAGCATTGCCGGGTGTGACCCAAAAAAGCAAAAAAAAAAAAAAAAAAAAATCAGCCTAGGTTCTTGAAATAATTTTGGAAAATTATGTATCTCTGTTAAACATAAATTTTTGGATACTATATTTGTATGCCATAAAATGTATATTATGAAAATAATAATCTATTCTTTAAAAGTAACAATTTATTAGAAGTGTTTCTATCCCTTATTGATGGATAATTACCTATTATTACCTAATTCTATTATCTTATTGATCAATAATTGATGATGCATTATCACAACTTATTCCATTATTCATAAGCAGAATGGAAAATTTATCATCTCATGGTTTGGAGGATAGAAACCTGAAGACAAGATTCTGGCAAGAATAAGACTTCTCTGAAGATTCAAGGGAATAACCAAATCTTCCTTTAGTTTCTCTTGGTTTCTGATGGCTCCTTAAAATCTTGTCACTCTTTGTCTTATACCTCCATTTTTCTAATCATTTTGTCTTATACCTCAGTCTTCATACATTGCACTTCCCTCTATGTTTCTCTGTGCGCCCTCTCCTCATAAGGAAAAAAAATCTTTGGATATCTTCACGAAATATGAGTTCATAATAAATTAAATAATACATCAAGAAATAGCCTACTTCCAAATGAAATAGCATTCTGAGGTTCCAAGTATATATGAGTGTGGGACTGGTGTTGTTACTTATCTACTAAAAGATCAACCTGAGTACCTGAAGAAAAGTGTTATAATTCTGTTGCTACTTTAGTCTGCTTTTCTTTGGCCTGTTTGTCTTCAAATCCTCCGAAATTACATTGCTCCTAGACTATCACCAATCAGTTCAATTTCCTTTACTTTATCCAGATGCATCCACAAATTGACACTATGCACTGAAAATATGGATTTGTTGTGCCTTGAACACAACTGATAAAGAAAACCATTTAAGTAGCTATTTGTAAGCTTTCATACTCAAGAATTAGTATGTGATTTTGTTTAGTGAATAATTTAAACTGGTGAGCAAAACATCTGCCCTTGGATCCTGTACTTGGTGATCCAAGATGGGAAAAGATATTACATCAGAAATTATCTACACTGTCCTGATGCTGACTTTTATACTCCATTGGGTGCTTTTTAGATTGTATTTTACTGCCTATGTCAAAGACCAATACTGGTCAAGACTTATTACCCACCAATGAGCTGTAAAGAGACGCAGGAAAGGGCATTGGAGGCTACTGGACACATAGATCACGCTCTGTGAGGGCAAAACAGCCCCCTGGCCCCAGATTTTATTAGTATTAGAGTTTCATTAATGCCCTTTCAGTTCTGTTTCAGAGCCTCCCATTGAAACAGAAGCTTTGGAACATCAAGGACTGCAGAAGGATCAGAATTTTAAAGAATATATCTGAGCCTACTCTAAAATGCCAGAACAAGGACAGTATCTCAATGAACTCAACCCAAAGGTTTAAAAAGAACAATACTGGACCTTGTTCTAAACAGTGCAGGAAATGTAATCAATTATAATACTTATTTTTCTTCTAACTTATATTAAATAAAGTATTGTCTCTGTGTTGGCAGTGTCACATTACAAGAAAGTAAATCAAATTGACATAATACGAGTTTGAAGAAAAACACTTAGTTTTTTGAGATACATAGACTTCAAGGTCTCCTCTGCTATTTGACAATTAAAATGCAGCCCTTGTCAATTTGCTACAAATATGCTCATATAAAGATAACCAATAATGCTAATATTTAAAGAAATCTGTGTTAAAAACAATCAAATATGAAATAAAGAGCAAGTTATTCACCTAATAAATGATAATAACAATAATAATAATAACAATAAATCTACCTATCTATATAAACTATAATACTGTTGTAAGGACAAAAGGAATGTAATATACTTAGAGGTATGAAACTCACTAAATATGGTTATTTTTATTACAACAGTGAAACAAAAACGATTTTGAAAAATAATCTGTAAAACACCCAGATTTGAATGCATCTATTATATCAAAAGCTATTATATCAAACATCAAAGTATAGAAAATTTTATAAACCCAAATGAGTTTTGTGGGACTGGACTGAAAGCATTGACGGTAAGGCACTTTGCGCTGCTCACTGTTGACCCAAATTCGATCCCTAGCACTGCATATTGTCCGACAACCATCAGAGTGACCCCTCAGCACAGAGCCAGAAGTAACCCCTGAGGATGACCAGGTGTTGCCCCAAAGCAGTCTCCTCCCCAAAAATGAGTTGTTTTAATAAAGATTATATTCAATCCAAAAGAGCAAAGGGTAAACCTATCAACTAATAGTACTAGACAATTGAATATCTGTAATCGACAAAATTAAAAGCAACGAATATCTTACATCAGATATAAAAAATTAATTTTGACATAAAAATTGGTGTGAATGTAAATGCTAAAAATCTCAAAATATCTCAGGAGTAAAATATATGTACCATGATTTGAATAAAAGTTCTTTAGAAAATTATGCATATATCATTTTGAGAGACAGAGAGTTTAAACTTTGCCTCTCCCAATAAAAATACTATAAGTGAATTTGCAGCCCAAAAAGTGTGAAACAAAATGTCTTTCTACTAATATACCAAATTACAACTTTTAGATTTGTTTTCTGAGAGAAATCCTGGAGATTAAGTTCTCAAAAAATATTTTCCTAGTGGTACAGAAAAGTTAAAGATCACATCTCTTTTTTTTTCTTTTATCGTTTTCCTCTTTCTCCTTTCACCTCTTTTCTATTTCTTTTCTGTTTTCTTTATTTTGTTTATAAGTTTGGGGACCACACTTAACAGACTGTATGTCTTTTTCCTGATTGAGTTCAGGAATCACTATTGGTGAGGCTCAGGGGACCACGTGGGATGCCAAGGATAAAACCCAGGTCAGCCAAGTGCAAGACAATCCCTCTACCCCCTGTACTGTCACTCAGATCACTTCTTTTATCTCTTATCTTCTTTTTCCTCCTTTCATCTTTCTTCTCTTCTCTCTTCCTTCTTTTCATTAAGTTGTTTTACAACACTCTGTAAGTCTTAGCTTCATCATCTTGGAATATGGTACTACAGCTTACTAATCATTAAAATGTAAGTAACTTTCACTGCTACCTAATTGACCACCTCTACATGTGTGCCCTTGCCCCACCTCATTCCTATAGTAAGCCCATTCAGTGGAAAACCCACGTACTTCTTTTCATCAGTGGTCTTATTTTGTTTTGTTTCTTAATTGATTTGTTCCTTATTTTCCACTCAGTAAGTCATATGCATATGTCTTTCTTTTTTTGACATACATCATATCTTTATCTTCAAAATTGCTTCTTTTATACTGTTTTCCTATATGTATTCTGCTTCACTCTTAAAGTTCTTTTTTGTTATATATATATATATTCATCTGTTAATTGTCAAAATTAGTAGCATTGACTTCCCAAGTCAGCAGTTTTCCCTTGGCACAACAGATCCTAAAATCACCATATAACATCTTCTGGGACTCAGTGAAAATTCCTCTTATCAATAGCTGATGCTTGAATTCTATATATTTTATTTCTTGTCACATAATAACAATTATCTTTTTGTGGAGAGGTTTATATTTTACTTAATAAATAGGGCTTTGCAATCTTTTGCTATAATACTTGCATTAGATTTAAAAGTCTTTCTAGAAGGACTGCATTCATTTGTGTGATATAAGAAAAAATATTATGAGACTAATAGTCAAGGCCAGGAAAACAGGGGTTAGGAGGACTTGTCAAAGGTTGGAATCTACCACAAGTTTGTGGACAGAGGTTAGGTAAGATAGAGAAGGGACCAGCTTGCCAACAATAGTTGGAAATGATAACATTAGACTAGAACTAAGAAAAGTAGGTAAAGGTATATACATGACAACCCCTCCATAAATGTACTGCAAACCGCTATAAGTAAAAGAAGAGAGAGTGAGAGAAACAGAGAGGGAGAAAAGAAAGAGAGATAGAGAGACAGAGAGAGAGAGAGAGAGAGAGAGAGAGAGAAAAAGTTTCTGCCATACAGTAGGGGCGGAGGTTGGCAGGGATGGGAAATGTGCACTGGAGAAGGGATGGGTGCTGGAACACTGTATGACTGAAACTAAATCATGAACAACTTTGTAACTGTCTATCTCACAGTGATATAATAAAACTCTAAAAAAGTGAATAAAAATAAAATGACCAAAAATAAATAAGTAAATAAAGTAAAATTTAAAAAATCTAGGAATTGAAGGTCAATTTGTGTGCAAACAATAACGCCAGTTCCTTTTCTGGATTTTTTTCCTTCTTTGTAAAATTAGGTTATTTAACATGTATTTTATTGGAAATTTTTGCATTGTGGAAAATTAAATTTTACAAAAAAATAAAAATATTGGGTGGGGGTTTTCACATTGACTGTGCTCAAAGCTTCTCCTGGTTCTGAATCTAAGAACTACTCTTAGTAAGGCCCAGAAGAGCATATTTCTCTGAATATTGGGTCCTTGATATAAGAAAATCATTTTATCCATGCACTATCTCTCCTGCCCAAAATTTACTATTTTTAAATATGGCATTGATGATGTTTGAAAAATAAAATATTTTTGAGAATGAGACAAGTCATTGAACCCCTTTGAGTGGGTGACTGGGAATATGGAAAATTTCATAGAACTAGAGTCTAGAACATTAACTCCATTTGGGGCCCAATATTTTTTCATAAAAAAAAGAAAAGTCTATACAAAGTCATGAACATAAATAATTATTATTGTTTTATTATCATCACAAACTAAAAGCAACTTAGAACTCTACAAAGTTCTAAATGAATATAGAATTATGGCATATTTATATAATGGATTAATAACCAGAAATGAGAATAAAAGAAACTATGTGTGCCAACAACATGAGTGACTTAAGATTTGTACTAAGTAAAAAGAAAAAAAGACAAAACTGCTGTATATTCTTTATTTGTCTTTGTGATACTTGAAAAAAAAGAAAACTGTGTAGTTATGTAGAAGAAATTGACTGCAAAGGGAGACAACATGAGAGATGCATGTTAATATTTTATATCTTTACTGTGAGGTTGGTTATATAATTAAATATATTCTTCAAGCTTCAGTTGAATCTGGATTGACCTAGTGGGCATAAGTTGAATATCCTTAGTGACAAGGAAAAGAATAGGAGAAAAATGAGGAAGAGAAGAGAAAAAATTCTGGATTAAGAGACCGATACTAGAAACAGACAAAGTAATATTTGTAGAATGAAAAAGTCTTAGTTTATGTAAATTGAAATGCTACAATGGACTGTGTCTTTCCAAGTATTTATGACCTTTTCCTTCTTTAGAGGAATAAGGAATATCCCGGAATGTTTATATTTGAATTTATCTAGTGTTTAGTTCAGATGAAGAATGATTTCAAAAAAAGGCAATCAAACTTTAATGTGTGTGCCCAGATAACTGTCCCATGGGCACTGAGGTTAAAAAGGTAATAAATGTACAAGAGAAAGGAATAAGGTCACCATAATTAAAAATCAATAGAAGACTGTGACCTGACCTATAAATATAGTCCATAGAGGGAAATCTTAAATTGAGCATATAAGGTTAAAGATAACCAAATATCACATTCATAGATAAAAAAGATCAAAGAAATCAGAGATACACTCTGTGGAGCCATTGGAATAATGCTGATATATGGCGCAGACAAAAATCCAACCGCTCACATTCCAAATGACATCTGTCTTTCTATCAAAAGCAAGAAGAAGAAAAAATGGACATCCATAGGAACTTCAAGGTGATGGATGGTTCTTTCCGACTGGTAGTTGATGGAACCTTTGATCAGTGTGGAAAACAATATTCTCACTATCACAGCTGGAGAGAGTGATGATCTAATGTCAGAAGGAATGCTAAGGGCAGGAAAATGGTGTTCCACTAATCCACTGGAGCAGGCTAGAGGTTCAAGGAGGCCAGGGTTGGGAATGGAGCTCAGTTGTAGAGCGAATTTCTTACAAGAGTGCACTTCTGGTTTTAATACCCAGGCGCCAACTAAAAATGAAAATGAGGGACAAATGGAGAGAAAAACTAAATGATCAAGATCCATTGATTCACTTGATCACTTGATATCCTGTTATTCGTCAATTTGCTCCAGCGAGCACCAGTCACGCTTCCATTTGACATTTATCATGTGCCAGTGTAGCCCAAAGGCATTTGCTTGCTCCAAGAATATAAAGAGCCTCAAACCATTCATTCAGGGTCTTGATGAAGATGTCTGATCATCTTGTAGGTGGGTGGCCATGTGATCTTTTGACGTCCCGTGGGATCCAGTTGGTAACAGCACTAGTCCAGCAGTCGTCTCCAAATCACATTACATGTCCAGCCCATCTGATTTTAGACGCCTTGCAAAACGAGACAGCATCCCTGACTCTCCATTGTTGACAGAGGTGGGAACTCTGGATTCCTTCTCTCACTTGAGGGAGGCGTGATATTCCAAGTATTATAATCCTTTATTAATAGTTTATAAAGTAGGGACAAATAACATAAGCCTCATAATAAAATTTTAAAATATACTTGTAAAGGAGACAAAAAAGGGCTCAAAGCACATTCCCCAAACTAAAGTCAAGCTTGTAATTATCTTTCTAATTTGAATAATAATAACAATGATGTTAATTTACATAAAAACTGATGGGAAATGTCTTCACAGTAACTAATCCTATAAAATGACCTTTAAGCAAGTACAGTTTCCCATAAAACCCACCAGGATAACATCAATCTAAAACCTAAATTAGAAACTGAAGCACATAAAGACGAAAGTCAAACAAAGGCAGACCATGGGGATCATCATGAATTCTAGACTAAGGAAATCAAGGAACACATTTTACCAGATGAGAAATCTCCAGATGCAATTTCTGACAGAATCAGCAAGCAGTATTGCAGGTATAAAAATGTGACATTGGCTCTGGGAATACAGTGCAAATATCACATGTGTACATACAAAATAAACTTTTTTTTATTCTTTTTTTGTAATTATAATTTTTTGCCAATTATATTTTCTTTAGAATTGTACAGTCTTCTGATTGGGCAATTGATATCTGGTGATTTTGATGAATGTGAATCAGTTTCTTGACTGTCCATATCTTGAAGATAAAAACAAAGTTTTATTGTGTTTGCAATATGATGGCAGACTCTAAAACCTCAATGATTCTGTAGGGTAAAAATGTTTCATGAGCTTAGGGGAAAAATTCATGCCAATTTTGTCTAATATTTTGCCATAATACCTTATCACTCATATTATTTCAATACCATTCACCATCTACCTTAGACTCATTGAGTTGAAATAGTTAAAACTATATTGGACAAGTAAGAAAAACAAATAACAATAACAACAAAGTAGACTTCGTGATTCCCTGACTCTTTTGACAGACTGGCTTTGGCTTTCTCCATCACTCCGTACAAGTGGGGAGATGCTAGTGAAGGGTATATCACCAGACCCTTCAAAAATCAGATCTGAGCTGAGGAGCATGTCGAACTGACAGCTCCCCACTATGGTTGTCTTTGGGCTCGGCTTGGCTTTTAAACTGAGGCCACTAATTGCCCAGGGTATCTTCAGCCAATGAGTGAGCAGAAAAGGAGTGTAAGGGCTTGCCACTTCTGCCTAGTATAGCATCTCTGCTCAGATGAGGGAGCTTGAGTGATAAAGTACAAGAGGTCAGCCTCCCGGAGCATGAAGTCATGCTGAGAATGGAAAAATTGATCTAGAAGCTGGGATGGAGAGCCATGCTGTCATATCTTAAATATTAAATTTAAGGTATGGACAGAGAATAATGGAAATTGAAAAGAGGTACTGGGATTGGGGGAAGGGATTAAAATAAGTTTTCTTTTCTAAAAAAAGGAAGAATGACTCTCAATGGAAGACACTGGAATATTTGAATTGGCCTCAGTCATGATAGTTGTAAAACTAATGTGGTTCTTGAGAAAACAATCACTTGAATCCATTATTCATCGATTTGTTCGTGCAGGCGCCAAGTAACATTTCCATTGGACTCTATCACGTGCCAATGTAGCCCAATGGCATCTGGTTGATTCAGGAATATGAAGAGCCTCAAACCGCTCCTTCAGGGTCTTGACAAGGAAGTCTGACCATCTTGTAGGTGGGCGGCCACGTGATCTTTTGACAACCCGTGGGATCCAGTCGGTAACGGCTCTAGTCCAGCGGTTGTCTCCAAATCGCATTACATGTCCAGCCCATCTGATTTTCGATGCCTTGGCAAACGAGACAGCATCCCTGATTCTGGAATAGCGACGGAGGTCAGAACTCCGGATTCCTTCTCTCACTTGAGTGAGGCGTGATATTCCAAGCATAGCTCTTTCGATTCCTCCTCTGGGAGACCCGAATAGCATTCTCATCCTGCTTTCGTAGGGCCCAGGTCTCTGAGGCGTATGTTAATGCAGGAGAATGGTGGAGTCAAAGAGATGTGCCCGGAGCCGGAGGTTCTTTGTCCTTTTAGCTATTTCTTCGATGCCTTTGAAGGCATTCCATGCCGCTCTCTTCCTCCTGCGCAGCTCAGGTTTTAGGTCGTTCATCATGTTGATTTCTCGACCTAGGTACACATAACTGCTGCATTCAGAGATGTTTGTTCCATTGAGAGTGAATGGGGGCCTCTGGAACTAGTTCATTTTTCATAAACATAGTTTTCTTTAGATTCAGCTGTAGACCTATCTTTCCACATTCTCGGTCGAAGTCAGCCAGCATTTGTGCCGCTTGGCTAATGTTTGGTGTTATTAGAACGATGTCATCAGCGAAGCGGAGGTGGTGTAGTTGCCGACCATCTATCTTCACTCCCATTCCTCCCCATTCTAATTGTTGCATGATGTTCTCGGGGGTGGCGCTGAAGAGTTTTGGTGAAATGGTATCACCCTGTCGAACCCCCTCTTTTGACATCAATGATCACTTCTTTGTAGAATGGTGAGATCCCTGGTGGTGAATCCGTAATACAGCTCACGAAGGATCTTGATGTATTGGGTTTGAACACCCTGTTTGGCTAGGGGCTTCGATGACTGCTTCAGTCTCCACAGAATCAAAGGCTTTCTGTAAATCAATGAACGTGAGACAGAGCGGCATCTTGTACTCCCTACAAACCTCAATGAGCTTGGTTACTGTGTGGATATGGTCGATTGTGCTGAATCCTTTCGGAAGCCTGCTTGCTCGCATGGTTGTCCTTCATCTAGTGTTCTGCCAATCCTGTTCAGGATGACTCGTGTAAACAGCTTGTAGATGACGGACAACAGGCAGATGGGGGCGATAGTTGCCGATGTCGTGAATGTCTCCCTTCTTGAACAGTAGAACTATCCTGCTGGTTTTCCATTGGGAGGGCACCTTGCATTCGGACAGGTAGCGTGGTGAAGAGCCGAGCTAGTGTATTGATGAGTACCGACGGCAGATTCTTCAGGTGTTCGGGTCTGACTTTGTCTGGGCCTGGTGCTGTTCCCTTCTTTACCAACGAGATGGCATGTCGGATTTCAGAAGGGAGAACATTGGGAATGACATATCCATCCTGTGGAATTTGGTATGTGGGCAGGTGGATGTGGCTATCAAAGAGATTTGAGTAGAAGTCATGGATAATCTTCTCCATTGCCTTACTGGAAGATGTGATAGATCCATCAGGGCGTCGGAGGGCAGTCATCTTGGTCTTATAGTTGGCGAAGGACAGGCGGGCAGTGCGAATGCTTTTCCCGGCTTCTGCTGCATCTTCCAGTATTTCTGCTCTTCTGTCTTTGAGGTCTTCCTTTTATCGCTTCTCTGCACTGTTTAGCAAGCTTGGACGTTAGCATTTGGTCTCCTGAGGCTTGCGCCTTGCCTCGTTGGTGAATGAGCTCGAGAGTTTCTGAAGACAGGCATCCTTTTGTGTCTTTCTCTCTCTCGGCATTCTTCACACAATCATGGAGGTGCTAAACCAGTCAGTTGTATTCTTCATCGATGTCGCCAATGATGGTATCTTCCCATGTTGCTGCAATGGTGCCAAAGAGTTCCCAGTTGGTGGTCGTTCTGGGAGTTCTCTTCTTAAACTTTGCAGCCTTTTCTCCCCCATTGTGGGAAGTAGAATTTTTGAGCGAAGGGAGACGGTGGTCCAATCCTGTTTTGGAATTTGGGGACGACAGCAACATCGGTCAGACAAAAACCCTCGATTGAAGATGATGTGGTCAATTTCATTGTGGAACTGTCCGCCAGGAGATTCCCATGTCCAACGTTTCGCTTCAGCCTTCTGGAACTGTGAGTTCCCATGAATGGTCTTGGTGGACATGATGAACTCAGATAGTCTCTCACCCTGTTCGTTCCATTCTAGGCCATGGGTCCCGATGTGGGGTTCTTCAGCCGATCTTCTCGGTCCTATCTTGGCATCAAAATCACCGACTATGATCTTGTAAAAGGTGTAATCTTTTTAATAGAACTCCTCCAGTTCCATGTAGAATTTCTCAATTTCATCTTCTTTGTATGTGGATGTTGGTGCATAGACAATGAAGATAGAAATTGCTGGCAGTGGGCCACATCTCTTCAAGTGTAATCATCCTATCCGGTTTGTTAGGCATTCAAATGAATCAATGTTGACGGCCATGTTTGTGTTGACAAGGACACCAACACCACCGACGCCTCTTTTCGTCGCATGTTCCAAGGAACAATTCTTCCCCGGTGTCAAATACAGCATGATGTGACTGATTCCTCCTCCTGTCTCAGTCAGACCAATGATGTCGTACTTGATCTTTTTTGCGCTGCACCATCAGATCCTAGCTTACGTGCATTGAAATTACAGACAGTAATTTTAGTCCTTCTTCGTTTTGGCAGCCTAGGATGGTGGTGAAATTTTATCAGGCACTGCTTGTTTGCCTTTCTTACTGCTGCCGTATTAAGGGCTTTTTTTCGGGGTCAGGAAAATAAACATTTTTGTTACTGGTTTTGGCATATCAAATACGCATCGGACAGCTTGTCAGGCACCGCCAGCGGCTGCACATACTCTCATTACTTTGTGGGGCTCTCTCAGAGGGTGGGTAGAATATTCAAGGTAATTTGGAGGTAAATTGCACGGCAGCGGCCACGTGCAACAGGGAAAGCTGGTTTCTGCTCTTCCGGGTGTATCTGTGTCTGTGGCTCAAGCATTCCCGGCTTGAAATTCCCTGGAATTGGTCCCTTATTGAGACGAAGCAAAGAAAGGAGGAGAATAAGTCTGGCCCCAGCGCCAAGATCCCAGTCACAATTATCACCGGGTATTTAGGTGCTGGGAAGACAACACTTCTGAACTATATTTTGACTGAGCAGCATAGTAAGAGAGTGGCAGTCATTCTCAATGAGTTCGGGAAGGAAATGCAGTGGAGAAGTCCTTGGCCATCAACCAGGGCAGAGAGCTCTATGAAGAGTGGCTGTAACTTGAAACAGTTGTCTCTGCTGTTCAGTAAAGGACAATGGACTTAGAGCTATTGAAAATCTGATGGAGAAGAAAGGGAAGTTTGACTATATACTGTTAGAGACCACTGGATTAGCAGATCCTGGTGCTGTGGCTTCAATGTTCTGGGTTGATGCTGAATTAGGGGTGGATATTTATCTTGATGACTAAGAGATGAAATTTTAATAATCACTGATGTTGAACCACTGACGCACTGCCTACTGCGCTAAGGACACAGATACACCTGGCAGAGCAGAAACCAGCTTTCCCTGTTGAACCCCCCTGCATTCCATGGACCACGAGAGCAGTTTCCGAATCCGAGTCCACCATCCAGATGGAGCCTCGGAAGAGCCCAGAGAAACCCCCATACCTTACTGGCATCGATCTTCTCCATCCACACTCCCCAGCTCATAAGATCTCCACCCAGCAGGATTAATTCAGTCTCCAGCCCAGCTTGTCAGAAACCCAGCCTACAAAGACCCACCCTGGAGAGACCACCCTTCAGAGGAGTGTATTTCAAGCCCAGGAGAAAACAATACTGGGTTTCTAATGGGAAAAATAAAAGGAACTTTGCCCCAGGTAAGCGAGCACACCCAGTCACACCCCAAGAGAGAAATAGTATGGTGGAGCTAGCATGTCAGAGTCCTGTCTGTGGTTGAGACAGACAGATGACGTCTAAAGGGACAGCAGAAAATAATCGGAACAAGAATAACAACTGGGGTACCTGCTATTAAGGCAGCATGGGGTGGGCAGGAGGGGTGGGGTACATTGGTGGTGGAAATGGGGCACTGGTGGAGGGATGGGTGCTAGTTATACTGTATTACCAAGAACCAATTATGATCACCTTTGTAATTGTAGGTTTCACTGTGGTATAATAAAAAAAAAAAAAAAAAGGTAAAAAAAGAAAAAATAAAAGAAAATAAATAAATATCTGCAAAAAAAAAAAAAAAAAAAAGAAAAGTGGGCCAGTGACTTGCGTGCATGCTGCATGCTCCCAGCCCCTCATCCTCACTTAAGCTTTCCTTGACGACACTATTCAAAACCATGACCAGATGAGGATCTTCACTGCTTGCTTCACTGTTCTCTATGTTATATCTAACAGCACCTATCATGTTAGTAGATAAATTTCCTGCTGGTCCACAAAATAGTTAGTCCACTGCTGAAAATATGTTACCCTGGATCATGTAGTGGAGCTGTTATGAATATTGATATGTAAGTATTGGTGTATAAATATTAATGTATTAAAAAATTTGGTTATTAAACATAAAAAGAATCTACCTGTGATGCCTGCCATAGAGACAGGCTGCGGAGGGTGGTGACAGGAGGAAAACTGGGGACATTGGTGGTGGGAAATGTACATACTGGTGAAGGGATGTGTGTTGGAACATTGTATGCCTGAAACCCAATCTGGAGCAACTTTGAAACTGTGTATCTCACAGTAATTCAATAAAATAATTTAAAAAAAAAGAATAACTATGGTTTAGGACAGAGAACAAGATTTGATTTGGGCTTTAGATCCTGTAGGTTTAAACTTACAAAGGCAGCAAAACCAAAACATCAGGGTTAACCAGCATGTTAACCAAGCGCTTAGGATTCAGGGGGGCTCAGCAGCAGTGTCAGAAACTCTGCTGCAGAAAATGGGCATTTGCTGAAAACTTCAGTCATTTGATTCCTATAGAGGTAGCTCTACTAATCTCTAATGGATTGTTAAAAAAAAAAGTCCAGTTCTGATTCGTAGAGACTATCTGGAAAAGTGTTTATTTTTTTCTTTTTTAGATCACATCTGGCCATGCTCAGGAATTACTTATGCCGGTGTTGGGGGAGGGGTACCATATGGGATGTCAGGATCAAACCCGGGTCTGCCGCATGCAAGGCAAACGCCCTACCCACTGGACTATCACTCCGGCCCCTGGAGTATGTTAGTTGAAGATCCTGAAACAATACCCAAACTGAACAGGAGAATACAAGTGATTGATCACTGATGCGCCATTAGCAGGTCTCAGAAAAGAGGGGTAGATCATATCCTTAAACACCTTCAAAGTGAAAGATCTTATAAGTTTATAATGACACGCTTTCAAGCGTTTGTTTTACTATCAGTGGCTTAGAATGTTTAGGATTAAAATTCGGAGACCACACTGTATGACTTTAATCCAAACATGAACATTTTTGTAATTGTTAAAAAAAAATAAAATTAAATAAAAATTAAAAAATAAATAATAAAATAAAATTTGGAGACTACTAACAGTTTATAGTATAAAGCAACCAGAATGAAACTTCTCCCTATCTAGTTAGTAAAGCATGAAGGTCATGTTAAGCTATTTGGCGTGCATGTTTTCTATCTAACCTACTGTAAAAGTGGGATTTAAGGAACTTCATAATCAGTTCTGAAAATTACAAAGGAAATGAAACTATCTTTAAAGTTTATGGGTTCATCATCCCCACATGGATACAGTAGAATCAAGCATTCTCAGCTCTTATTCTGTGCAGAAAAGACCTTGCTTGATTGGGGCAAAGAAACAAAGTTTAAATAGCATTTCTTTTGATTATTAACAATCCGTATTAACCCTTTATTTTAATTCATTACTGCTAATAATTCTTATTTATTGAGCATTTTCTAAATTACGGTCACCCTGACAGTTATTTGGATTAGTTCACCGAATCTTTTATACCAGGAGTATGTTAAACAAGCTCCTTAAGTGAGTTCATTTAATTTAATTTTAAAATTGCCCTGATTTTTTGATGTTTGTCAGATTTCATGGCTTAAAAATTCCATAAACAATTAGTCACAAGCTGGATAAAAATTCATGAATATTGAACAGTCATCTCTCATGAGTTAGAACAAGCTTATTCCTGCATGGCACTACTTAAGAGCCTAATAAGATAAACTTCTGTTACAAAGAGAACTAAATCTCACTAGCCCAAGTAAGAGATTTCTTATCTTTCACAAATAGTCTGGGAGAAGAATGGTCTCTGTTTCTTAACTTTATCCTCTAAATCATGCTATAGGATTAGGTTCTGCTGGCAGTGACTTTCAAACAACAAAGGCAAAGAGAGAAGAAAGACCCCAGCAACACCTTTTTTTTTTTTTTTGCCTTTTGGGTCACACTCATCAATGCTCAGGGGTTACTCCTGCTCTGCACTCACGAATTACTTCTGGCAGTGCTCACGGGACCATATGGGCTGCTAGGATTGAGCCCGGTCGGTTGCATGCAAGGCAACCACTCTACGGCTATGCTATCACCCGGTCCCACCAGTGACACCTTTAAATCGTTTTAATTGTCCATTTTTTTTCACTCATACCCCTGTTTTAGTCACTTGATCACAGCTAAGTTGCAACAGAAGCATCTTGATGGATGCACTGTCCCAACAAGAACATGTGGATTTTAATCTCCAGAATGAGACCAGGGTCTAGTGAGGGTGATTCAAGTTTATACAGAGCCGAAAGTGAAATGCCCAAGAACAAAGAGTCTCGGTCTAGATTCAGGCCACAACCTGAAATCGGTCTAGACTTCAGTCTGCAACCTGAATTCCTGCTCCATAGTACCGGAAGATAGATGGCTTTGATAGAAAGTTGCCTCACTTTTCATGTCAATAAAATATAGAAAAGGATAACGTTTGCCACATAGGGTTTTTATAAGGAATAAGCATGCCATACACATGGTAAGCATTTGATTTAAGATAGCTATTCATTTTCTTATTTAGCAGACATGAGTACCGGATCATCACAATATTGACAAATAGAGATGACAATTTGTGTTTTCTCATTTCCACCTAATTCTGTAAGTTTTCAGCAAATCCTATTACTTTGCCTTATTTTCATATCCCAGTTGTGTCTAAAGTAAAACAGAAGGACTATCAAGAGGACAATCAGAGTTAGGTATAACAGAGCCCAGGAAAGGTATTTTCCTATTTGCAGTCCTGAATACTTTTCTGGGTAAAATTTAAAATGACAGTTGAAACTTGAAAAGGAATTTCTATATTATGCAGTTCCTGCTAAGTTCCATGTCAAATAATTCAACCATAAAAAATTGTGCTAACCTGCAGTGACAACCTTAATATTATACAAGTAGGGATAGTGGGCAGATTGACAGAGCTTTGTGGAAATCTACTAAAATTCAGTATTTTGAACTGTTCATTATTGTATAGATTCTATGATTTTGTCTCATCCTAAGAGACAAATAACTCCATTTGTTAAACACATATATCAAAAGTCATTTAATTTTTTTAATTTAAAAGATGGCATGTATCATCTCCCTAATGAATGCCTTACAGCCTAGTCTGAGATCAGTTCCTGTTTCCCTCTCATTCTACTGATGTGCAGGTACACTCTCAAAACTGTTCTGAAACTTTTTGTCAATCAAAATTCAATTTTGCCAGCAAAAAACCACTTTATTTTCTTTCTGGAACATTCTATATTTCCCCTTTGACTCAATTGCTCTCTTTGACAGTATTAATGGCTCCATCAAAAATCCTGATGGAATAAAGAAAAGAAATAGAGAAACATCTGGAGTTTTTTGCAACATTGCCCCCAAATTCTGCCACCATAGAATTAAGATTGGAGCTAGTAGGGTTACCTGGTGCCCTGCCTAAAATGATAACCAATTTTCTCCCTCTCTTGTGCAGATTTTTTTTATGTAATTATCTGCTATATAGTACTGAAAAATGAGGGCATATAGAAAGGTATTTTTTGCCCTAAGCAACTGTGATGTGAAATAGCATAATACAGAGTGTGAAAGAATTACAATTAGAGACAATACAATATTGTCCCAATGGATATATGTCCTAAAAAATAAGAGATAAACATTAAGATCTCAAAGGTTTTACAATCAGAACATGTAAAAAGAAAAGAGGACTGCAGGAGACCCATATAGTTATGTTGTCAACAAGGATAGACCCAGATACATTGTGAATTGGCATCTATATTGTGACTAATGGTGTAGGGGTTGGGAAGAATTCTTGTATCCAAAAAGTCACTGTCATCAAAACACTGCAGTACAGTAACAAAGATTCTCAGACCAATGAGTCAGGGTAGAGTATCCAAGGACAAATCCCCAAATATATGGTCGGTTAATTTCTGACAAAGAAGCTGAGAGCATGAAATGGAATATAAATAGCCTCTTCAGCAACTGGTATTGGGGGAATTGATAACCATTAAAGTTGAATCCATAACTCACATCTTTGCACAAAAGTCAACTCAAAGTAGATCAAAGACTTGGAAATCAGACCCTCAATTTATAACATGTTGAGTAGAATATAGGCAGGACACTCCAAGACCAAGACTTTAAAGGTGTCTTCAACACTACAATGGCACTGGCAAAGGTTACAAAATTAAAACTGAACAAATAGGGACTACATCAAATGAAAACGTTTCTGTATGACAAAAGGAATACCAGCTGAAACTACACAAACAGCTGTCTGAGTGAGAAAAAGTACTTTAAGTCAGCACATCAGATAAAGGGGGTGATATCTAGAACACAAAAAATACTCACAAAGATCAACAACAGCAAAAATCTGAAAGCCCCATCAAAAACTGGGGAGATGACATGAACAGTTTTCTGAGGAATACCAACAGGTGGCCAACAGACACATAAAAATGTTCATCATCACTTGTTATTAGGCAAATCAAGTCAAGACAACGATGAGATGTCTTATGTCCATGAGAACAGCACTTTTAAAAATCACTGGGAGCAAATATGAATGAATGAATGAATGAATACATAAATGAATGAATGAATGACTAAATAAATAAATAAATAAATGAAATTTCTGGGATCCATCATGTATATTCCTTTGCTTACATTCAATAATCAGTTCTAGGCTGGTATTACCATTTCCAACAATCATTAGCACACTGGTCCATTCTCTGTCTTACCTATCTTCTGTCTTTCACACACTTGTGGTAGATTCCACTAGTGACAAGACCTCCTGATCCATGTTTTGCCTGGTCTTTGGTGGTGGGAAATGTGCACTGGTGGAGGGATGGGTGCTGGAACATTGTATGACTGAAACCTAATCATGAACAGTTTTGTAATTGTTTATCTCAGGTAGCATAATAATTTTTTTAAAAAGAAAAGAATAAAAAAAATTATTGGGAGCCAACTGCATTGGCAGTAAGGGAAAAAGAAAAAGGAGTTCTCATGCACCATCACCTCTGGTGGAACTGTTTTATGGTTCAATCCCTATGGAAAATAATAAGAGGAACTCTCTGTGAACTAGGAATTCATCTGTCATATGAACCAGTAATTCTGCTTTGGAATATCTATTCCCAGAGCATAAAAATGTACATTTGAAGGGATGTGTGCACACCAATCAGTACAATCGAGTTTAGAATGAACCTACTTGTCCAATAATAGATAGGTCGATTATGAAGATGAGGTATATATACACAATGGAATACCACACAGCTGCAAGGAAGGCTGAAGTCATGGAATTTGCAGAAACATGGATGGAACTAGAGCTTAATTCATGCTAAATGAAGTAAGCCAGAAGTAGAAGGGAAAAAAGAATGAATCATTTACATGTGGTATTTAGAATAACTGAGTGAAAAAATGCAATGCTTTAAAGGGGATACCTAGGTCATCCCTATCCCCAGAATATAGGAAGGAAAAGGAAAGTAACAGAGTAAAGGGGATGTGGAGAAAAGAAAGAGGAGAAGCAGCAGGGCAGGGGTGGGCGTGGGTGGAGGTAGTCAAGGAGATTCAGTTATATCTGTGGCATTAAGTTATGATAAAGCTAAATATACAACTACAAAGTCAATAGCTCTGAAGTCATGAGACCTAAACTTTAACTAACAACCAAACTTAAAAAGTTGCCAGGAAAGGGTAGGCTCAGTGACTTGGGATACTGGGGGAATATGGGGACAGTTTTGGAGGAAGTCAATATGGATGATGAGATTGGTGCAGGAACTTTGTATGTCTAAAGTTGAATAACTTTGTAAATCATGGTGCTTTAATAAAAAATAAATATATATTTTAAAAAGATTCCTTCAAAGTAAATTACATGACAAATGAATTTCACTTTCTACTTACATTTCAGAAATCCCAGTCCTTGCTTTCGCCCACAGAGCTTTCTTTAAGTGTCCTCTACAGCTGCTATGGCAACACCCATTCTCTTTTCACACTGTGGCAAACTTTCACCACTCACTTATAGCCACTCAGCTCTTAAAGTCAATTTTTCAGGACTGTCATTTCAGTAACCCTGAAGTAAACAAGTAGAATGCATATTTGCCTAGCATGCCTATCTTTACTTGGTCTACACTCTCATTCTCAACAGTATGGCTGTGCTATGGCTCTGTAAGAATTGTATCGTGTGCCACTTTTATTATATGTGCTGGTGACGATGGTAACTTCTGTCATACTCTATTACCTTTTGCATTTTTTAATCATACCATATCCATAATAGTTGTTTTCTAAAAAGCCGGACAAGAGACAGACCAGACCCACAGCTGCACTGCTCGACTCACGGAGCAGCCCATGGAGTTTCGGAAGGTGATAAACAGTTCAGCCCCTGGCCGAGTCCAACATAGGTCCTAGGGTTAGCAAACACATGGGGTGGGGGTGTACACGCTGGCCAGACTCCTCCACCTCCATGTTAGTGGGTGTGGCTATGGCTCACAGCCTCTACAACTAGCAAAGCCCGACAAGAAACAGACCAGACCCAAAGCTACACTGGTGTGCAGCCACTCGCAACCATGTGAGAAGTTTAGATAATAATGAAGGTTAGGACAAGGTCTTTCCCAGGACCTTTCACATTTATACACTGTAATAATCATTGTAGTTGCAACAAACTGGGGAGGTTGATGGGAAATGAGGAATTATAATCTCACACTCAAGACATGGGGCAGAGCTGCTACTTGCTCTCCCTGTGCCCAGCAGCTCACGAGGTGCCCAGGAGGGATGGCGGGTTCTAGCCCTGGCCCGCAACCCCATCAAGCTAGACGACCTCCCACTCCATGAGGGCCTCCATTTTCCACGTCCGACTTCTCTCTCATCAGAACTCCACCCAGCAGACCAGCCTATCACAGCCCAGCTCACGCGGCTGCAAGCGGCCGCACAGTTCATCAATAAATGCTGGACTTAGAGATGACTACAAGAGTATGCTACCTACACGGCAGAGCCTGGCAAGCTACCCGTGTTGTATATGATATGCCAAATACCAGTAACAATTATAGACCTCATTCCGGAATGGATTGAGGCTCTTTATGTTCCTGGAGCAAGCAGATGCCCTTGGGCTCTACTAGCATGAGACAGGACATATGGAGATGTTACTGGGGTCCGCTCTAGCAAATCGATGATGAACGGGAAGACAGTGATACAGTGACAGTGAATGTCACACTAGAACTCACTATTGAATATGCATATAGAGACTTACATCATAAACCAGTAATATCTGTAGGGCAAGCCACAAAGTATGAGAGAAGAGAGAAATGCAGAGATAGAAACAGAGATAAGAGAGAAAAGAGAGAGAGAAAAGGTACTGTTGGAGGACAGATTTAGCTATTCTGGGAGTTTTGTTGTTTTGCCCACTCCCAGCTTAATCTATTTAAGTCAAGGTTCATTCTAATGAGATCTCTCTTCTATGTAAACACTGCTAGACGGTGTGGCAGTTACAGAAGTCACCTTGATTGAATAACTTCTGACTTATACATCTACTAAGACTTCTCTGTTTTCTAGATTGGGCACAGCTCCTCTTTATACCCACTGCACCCAGCATGGGACAGTTAGAATTTACCAGGAGACTACCACCCTGGCTACACTGAGACTATAGGAAGACTATAGGAAGGATCATACTAGTTTGCTCTAAGCAGGCGAGTGTGACCCTTTCAGTACACGAGAACAAGATACTCAGAATCACCCTGGTGCAGATAATAATAAGAAGGACCTTGTGGGTACCATCTAGATTACATGAAGCTCATGAAGTTAAGATGTATTACTTTATACCAGCCCCTCTCTCCAGTGTTTTACATAAGAGATAATCTTGGTAGAAAGGATTAGACCTTGGCATAACCTTTGTTTATACCTGCAATAGGGCGTGGCACTACACTCTGTTTAGAGTTCTTTGTTGACTTGACCCTCCCAGTTGGATTACTTTGGTGTATATAAGGGGGCCCCTTCACGCTTCACTTTTGCTTTTGGCTTTTGGCTTTTTGCTCTTTGGCCTTTTGCTCCATCTTCTGGATAGGACTCAGCTCGGGTGAGATCCTCTCTCTTTGGTGGGAGACTTAGACTCTTTTGTATGGCCTAAATTCAGACCAGAGCTAGAGTTTGTTCATTATATTGGATTGCTGTGGAAGAGCTTTTGTACTATTAAAAGTCATTTTTGGAACTGCACCGACTCGTGAGTTTTCATCTGTTCTCCCGGCGCCCTCGGAGGTAGAAGAGAACTTCTGTCCTGACACTGTCGGATAGGAGCAGGCTGGGGTTGGGTGGGAGGGAGCCGTTGGGACATTGGTGGTGGGAATGGGGCACTGTAGGAAGGCGGGGGTGCTGGAGCACTGTATGACTTACACCAATTATGAACATCCTTGTAATTTTATATCTCACAGTGGTATAATAAAACTTTTTAAAAAGTTGTTTTCTTTGTTAAAAATATATTATTTCAATATATTATGATAGAATTATGTATTGTAGCTATAATATATTTTATTAAAAGTTATAATTAACATTCAAGAAGAAAAATGTATGGACTAATATGAGTTCATCTTTAGTTTCAATAGTTATCAACATTTCACTGTTTTTTACTTGTTTTGTTTTTAATGCTTTACGATTATAAATATAGTATCAAAATGGTGCCTAAGGTATTCTTTATAATGTGAATGCTCTGTATTTAGATCATGCTCTTGACATATATATCCAGAAAAATATAATTTCTGAGTCTTATGTATCACACACATTTCAGTATGTTAAAAAAGTAATAGGTTCGTGAGTTCTAGTTACACTTATACCTCACCTACTATGGACAATGTTTGCTCGCTTGGATGCTCTTAGAAGAGAATCAACCCAAAGCGGTCTCAAGGTTAATGTCTGCTTTACGTTTTGGTCACTTCTTTGGTTCCACTTTCTGAACATCACAGAGGTTGTTGCTGTGATTTCAGAACCATGTGAAGAGCATAGATTAGAGTCATGGTCAAAGTTATAAATAAGTTCTTTGTGCATTTTGACCAGAGAAAATTTCAATACAGGCATTTTTTTGCCTTCCTCCCTTAAGCCCTTCTTGACAACACAACAAATGATAATCTGAAATCAAACCCGACACTCTACCTGCAGGACGTGACGCTGACAGATGGAGCTGTGTTTAAATAGCTTCATGTTGCCAGTTCTAATAAGGGGAAAGTACACAAAAGCCCAAATCTGATGGGAATAGAGAACTGTTCTGAATTTTAAAGGTAAGTCAGGTAAGTGTGCAGGTGATGGGAATCATCAAATCCATCAGCGTTCAGGGCAATGTTTTCTCTGAGGTTAGCTGGAACAGCCATGACTTTGGCTGTGGGCCAACGCAACACAAGTGGGTAGTATAAAACAAGTACGTACTAAGGGTTTTCTTTGAGCTTAAACGGGATGTGATGGAAACCGGCCAGATTTTCAGTACGTGATGGGCTGGTGGTATACAACATCTGCTTTTGTTATATGGGGAACGAGGCATCCCAGAGCTCTGGGACTAGATCTAGACTTAATGATTTGGGATTTTTAAAAATAAAGGCACATTGATGACATTCTGGTACAGAATGAGGCCTCAGAAGGTTCTCAGAAGAAAAATAACCTTTACTTTGAATTTTTTTGTTTTGATTCCAGTGGGATGGCAGTGATGTTTCAAGTTGAAAGACCTACAAAATGTTTTGTGGGGAAAAAATTATTCTTTCATTCTCAACCTGATTTGAATTGGTTCCAGCACCATCTGGATAAAATGTTAATTTTTTCTCATTATATATGGTGAAAACCCTTGCATCACTATTTGTAATATTTTTAACCCTTGTCTTTCTGGAGCCAGACTGATCTGATGCGTGGTATCATTGCTTCCCGGAGTTTTTATGAAGAAACACCCTGAGTGTCTTGTTGGTTTAGAATTGTCATCATCATAATGTCCTTATCTTCTACTTTTGGTGATATTAATATCATCAAGACTCATTATTACTCTGAACGATATGCATTTCTTAGTATTTTTATCAAATTCTATGGGAAAAACTACAAAAGGCTGTGAAAAGTAAGACTGTCACTTAACTGATGGATTTTTTAAATTTTTTTAATTTTTTTATTATACCACCATGAGTTATACAATTACAAAGATGTTCATGATTGGGTTTCAGTCATACAGTGTTCGAGCACCCATCCCTCCACCAATGCCCTATTCCCACCACTAATGTCCCCAAATTCCCTCCCACCTCCCTCTGCCTGCCTCTATAGCAAGCATTTTTCCTTTTCCTTTCTTTCTCCCTCTCTCTCTCTTCCTCCCTCCCTCTCTCTGTCTCTTACACATTATGGCTTACCCTACAGATATTTAGGGTTTTAGCTAATGGCATTTATAAGAGGTGTAGGAGATAGACTAAATTCTATGCTGATGTGCAATGGGGAATGTTGTATACACAGAGGAGAGTTGAGAGTTATGAGCAATTCATTCCTCCCATGATTTTGGCCATAACTACAATGGCAAGACATAACAGAGGTAAAAATCTTTAGAAGAAAGAAAGTTTATTAATAATTAGCTACTACTTATGGAATATCTGAAATGTGCCGTGTAGTTTACTTTTATTGAGTCAATACAACTAGCTATCATTAGATATTAAAAGGCTCAATTCCCAGGTTAGGAGAACAGAACTAAAGATCAGAAAGCACCAAAACACGTAAATAATATGCTTTATCCTTTAGGGTCCATGTTCCTTGCTCCTTGTTCAACCTCACAGTACTGGCAGGCAAAATAGATAGAGCAGACAGGTGCTTGCAAAGAGGTGGGGTAACTGCCATCAACTTCTTTTTTTTGTTAAATCTCTTCACCCATTCCTCGAGACCAGAGGAAACTGACATTTCCCTAACATTGTTCTCTGAGTTTGGACTCATCTGACTAAAGTATACTAGTTTTTTCTTCCTAACCTATCCAGAATACGCATTTCTTGGGGAAAATTCCAAGATAAGTCCCTAAAATGCAGATGACTGTGGTGTGATCCTTGACACCACAGTCACCCAAGACATACAGAGGTAAAAAACCAAGAGTGAAGACTAAGCCCAAAGCAGTCCATAAGTATCTTTCAGGGTGACTGAAAAAACAACTCTCCCACCAAAAATAAGTAATAATCAATTAAAAATGTAAAACACTTCTTGCTTTCTTTATAATTTGTACAGCTTTGGAATGTCCAAGGTAAGGGCAACCTAGTATCAAAAGTATAATTTGAACACTTTTAGGTAGTTATTGACATTTTATTCCATTTTTATTTATTGTTTGGGATCTGTCACTTTTCAGCTGTGTGGTTGACTAACTGACAGTAACAGGTACAGAACCAGTCCAGAGGCTCAGAACTCCCTTTAAGACTCTCTTCAGACTATCTCCTTGCTCTGTCCTTAGACAAGCTCAGCTAACCCTTCTCTCTGCTCCTCTACTCTCTATCCTACCAGGCTCTCGCTCCTCCAACTCCTGCCAGCCAGGCTGATTACCCAGTCTCAACTGACTCCTCAACTGTTTTTTCCAACTCATATATCCCCATAATTTGGATATCTGCCATCCCTTCAAGAAGTAAAAGCCATCCCTTCAAAAGATCTCTTAAATCTCCTAAAGGGACACAACAAGGGGTCTCATCCAGCTGAGCTCCTGGCTCAGGGGAACATGTGAGTTGCTGGGGATCAAACTCAGATGAGCATAGAGAAAAGCAAGTGACTGACCCACTGTACTATTCCTCCAGCCCCTAATTTGAGCCTTCTTTAGAGAGCCCTCCACTGACCTCGATTAGTTTAAACAACACATGAAGCACCCACATCACGCAGATCTTTGTCCCCACTGCAATCACCATTCTACTATCGGCTGTGAACTTAAGGATCAGTTGAAGTGAGCCTTCTTGTTTACCTATGAGCTTTATAAAATGTGCTCTTATCTGTATCGAACAAAGGAATTATTTGCCAGATCTCATTCCACTACAAAACATCAGAATATACCTAGACTTAATTGCTAGTCAATTGACAACTTAAATCAAAGGATCTCGTTATAGGTCTAAAAGGTGCCAGGGATCAAAGCTGCAACCACAGTCCTTTCAACTATCTCCCCAGACCCTCCAGTATATTTTAAAGGGAGCAAAGTTTCAGAACTGTTTCATGAATTTAATGATAGTCACTCCATGAGCACATGAAACATCTGACCATATTGTGTCGTTACAATGAACCTGATCAGATTTACCCAGGATCTTAACACCAAAATGACTTTCTTATTGAAGGTGGGATGGAAAATGCACCAGTCACAAGTCTTCATAACTGCCTCAGTGCTTGCATGTGTCAGTCCTAGCTCAGTTGACTATTAAAAAAGCAAGACATGTTCTTCAGCTAGTATGAAAATGCTCAATGTGCACAGCAATCACCTTGAAATATTCAAACATAGATTCTAATTTCAAAGATCTGGAGTTTTGGTGTTCCTAGCCATCTCCCCAAACCCTTACTAATTCATTAATCAAACTGAGTGGCAAAGGAAAAGATTCACCATGCTCTTAGTACTTATCAGAGAACTATTTCTGATCCATGGCTTTTTAACCATTTTGAGATTCTAGAAAAATGAAGGAATAAATTTCTAGGCATAAGACATTTCTCAGCTAAACTTTATTTATTTTTTGTGTTTTGAACAACACCCAGCAGTGGTCAAGACTTATTTTTGACACTGAGCTCAAGAATCACGTCTGGCAAGGTTTAGATGTCTATTTGAGGTGCCAGTGATTGAACCCAGATTAGTTGTGTGCGAAGCAAGTGCCTTACCAGCAATACTCTTTTGCCTCTTCCAGTTGAACATTTTCCTAAACCACTAATCAGAGGTTCAACATAACCTTGTGCAATTTCATAGTCAATCTTTACAACAAAAAGTATATGCATATATGTACACATATACTTGTGTATATAGACATATATATACAGATATATACTTTTAAGTATTATATATTATGTTATATATGCAAAATCTTATATATGTGAAAATGTAGTAACTTTCCTACAATCAAAATACCCAGCAACTGAACCAAAATGAAAGCCCAATTTGTTTTCCTTTGGGGACCACACCCAGTGATGCTCAGGAGTTACTCCTGGCTCTGCACTCATTAATTACAAGTGGAAGTGCTCAGGGGACCACATAGGATGCCAGGGATCAAATCCAGGTTGACCACATGCAAGGAAAGATCCTTACCTACTATGCTATCACTTCGCCCCTAAAACCCAAAATTATTATAAATTGTTCTGCCTTTTATTTTGGGTGCCATTTTATTTTATTATTTCCCTCATAAACTTTCTTAATTACTAAAAAAAGTTTTAATACTGCATTGCACAGGTTATAATATGCTCTCTCAAATATGTGCTTTTTCCATTCCTTTAACTTCTTTATCATTGACATAATTCAAGCACAATAAATTGAACATAACAAATAACAATTAAGAAAACATGAAATCATTTATATTCTTAGCTAGTAGAAATAATTCATGTAATTTTGGTAACTCTTCTTCCAAATTTCACTCCCTATAATTATGTATACATTTTCCCTTGAAACAATAGATTATGATACCAGGTATAAGTTTTATAATTATGTCTTTCACTTAACCATGTAATTTAATAATTTGCTCAAAATAATTGACATAGTTCCACAATGGAATTCTTATTTTTATGGATTTTTAAGTCCTTGTTTTATTTTTACTGAAATATGCAAGTTTACTTTATGTGCATATTTATTCTAATAAGAGCAAATTATGTAGCCTTAAAATATAATTGGTATTTTTTTTACTTTTATAGTTCCAAAGTTATTTTTGTTTTAACAAATGTTATTCTTAATGAGTACAGGGTACTTGTTTAAATGAGCATAGACTAATTCATTTGACATCTCTTATTGTGGGTATTTATGTTGCTTCATTGCATTCGTTGTTTGAATTTAAATTGCATCATAACCAGTAATACTCTCATGCATTTGTATTTATGCATGTGTAAGTTTATTGATTCTTTTTATCTTAACTACTAAAATAACACACTGAAAAATGATTTCTGTAAAATTTTTCATGAAGTTAAATATATGGGAATTCCGTTTGTTCCTAGGTAAATCTCATGTTTCTCTCTAAGAAGTCTTCTTATTTTAGTATGTTTCCTTCAAAGCTTTCAACTTTCCTGCATAAAAATGTATAATGAATGGCTCTATGACATTTAATGTGAGAGTATATCATACGTCTTTATGTGAGAGTATTAGCATATGTCTTAATGTGAGAGAATTAGCACATGTCTTTATGTGAGATTATTAGCGCATGACTCTTAATGTTCTGTTTCCTACAAGATACTATCTGAATAAGACATTGCAGTCAGTATAGGGGAAGATGTGTGTGTGTGTGTGTGTGTGTGTGCATGTGTTTTTGAACCACACCTAAGAATCACTTGTCACTTGTCACTTGTGTTCCCATTGTTCATCGATTAGCTCGAGCAGGCACCAATAATATCTCTATTCGTTGGGAATGAGGTCCATTATTGTTGCTGTTTTTGGCATATCGAATACACCACAGGTAGCTTGCCAGGCTCTGCCGTGGCTCTGGGTTCATCCCAGGGGAGCCCAGTCTTTTTCTATTGCAGACCATCAACCATCCAGGATGCACGGGGCAGAGCCCTGGGTGCAGACAAGCCTGTCTCCTGTCTGCCATCTGCTGACACAGCCAGGCACCACAGCCAAACCTGCAACACCTCAAGGGGCAGGCTCCTGAGAATACTCGGGACTTACTCCTGCCTCTGCACTCAAGGATCACCTCTGGGAAGCTCAGTGTGCTGGAGACTAAATCCAAGTTGGTGATGTGCAGCATTAGTGTCCTGCCTACTGTCTACTGTGCTCTCTCTCTCCTTTTTCTCTCTCTCTCTCTTGCTCTCTCTCTCTCTCTCTCTCATTCTCTCCGGCCCAAGGGCAGCCTGTTTCTCCCAGTCTGTAGTCTTTGTTCACTGTGTTTTGTTCAACACCATCATATTGATAAGCAGTGGATAGCACCCACAGGGATTTTTATTTATATTTGCTTTTTTGTGTCGCACCCAGCGATGCTTAGGGCTTACTCCCGGCTCTGCATTCAGGAATTGCTCCTGGCAGTGCTGGGGGCAGTGCTGAGAGGACTATATAGGATACCAGGATCAAACACACGTAGTCCTTGTGCAAGGCAAATGCCCTCCCCACTATCGCTCTGCCCTCCCACTGATATTTTAAGATTAATTTACATTCTACAAATGTATCAAATGCATTTTTAATACATTTAAAATATTCCTCCTATCTTTCAGGTTCTCTTTGATTATTCTTTCCCTGTAAACCATGGTTCTTCGATCATCCCTTAAAAGTAAACACATTTAAGAGTTATTGTGCATTTGGGCCAAAGAGATATTACAGTAAGTAGGGCATTTGCCTTGCACATGGCCCACCGGAGTTCAATAGCATTGCCAGATGTGACTCAAAAAGAAAAAATAAGATCACTTCCTAAACTTATATGTGTATAAGCTTATGTATTTATACATGCACATAAACATGTATAATATATATCATATATTATATATACATGTACATATATATTATAAACATATATATTAAAAATAAGTGTGTACACATCTAGGACATGTAATTTACCCATTTATGAATATGGTTGTGTGCTTTAAAAAATAAGTCACAGAATCTACAAGTTGCCCTTTGAAAAGCATGCTGTTATTTGGAGAACAACCCTTATAAACTCACGTTATTTACTTTGACATTTGGGGCAGACACTTGTGAACAGGAGATTTTATTTTTTGCATTATAGAATGCTCAGCAGCCATCCTGACCTCTTCTCACTGGATGACATTAGTACCTCCCTCTATACCACTCTCAACAGTTGTATTTGAAACTGTCCCCACATACTGTCAATTGTCCATTGGGGAGCAAAATTGCTCCTGGTTAAAAACCACTGATAGAGCTACTTTCATCAGTGTCTTCTCCTGCATTGCATTCCAATTCTCATACTTGCACTGCACTTCAAATTATTTCCCTATTTTTTTTTGTGTTACAATTTTGTAATGAACATAGTTTTTTACAAGAGAAGAATCTCTTGAGTGATATTATGTCGTAATGGGAAAGAACACCACTTCTGGAGCCAGACTGCATAGTTTGAATTCTAGATCCTAACTTTGTAAAGTGGAGATACTAATAGAAACTAATGAGAATTTAAGGCATTTAAGCATGCAAAGTGCTCAGAACAATGGAGCAATTTATCGATAAATGATGCCTATTATTGCATGCCTCTTATATATGTATGCAAATGTTTCTCAAGGGTAGAGACTGAGTAATTGCATAATTGTGTTGTATGAGAGATTCATGCTTTTAATTTTAAGAGATGTTGCAAAATCTCCCAAAGAAATATAGCAAATTATATGATCATCAATAATATATTATAAAGTTAAATTCCTTGCCAGAATTTTATATCATATTCTAATACATTTTAATATAGGATATATCCTATTGTATTATTTGCATATAGTTAGATATATGCTATATATACCTAATTACTAGGAAATTTGAGTGACTTTTCATATACTTAGTGGCCATGTATAATCTTTTACTGTCAATTGTTTATATCCTTTATCATTTCCTTTTTCTTTTTTTGTTCTTTTGGCCTTATCAAGCTGTGCCCAGGCTTTATTCCTGGCTTTGCACTCAGGGATTATTCCTAGCAGGTTGGGGAACCATATGAAGTACTGGGGATTGAACCACGGTCGGCACATGCAAGGCAAGCACCTTACCCACTTTACTATCTCTCTGGCCCCTCATTTCTTTTTTTTTTTGTTTGTTTTTCTTTATTTTACTGGATTAGAAGAATTTCTTAAACCACTTTCTCAGTAATCCTTTTGCTGCATATGTTACAAATATATTTCACAGTCGGAAATTATTGGGGGGACATGCACATCCAGCTATGCTCAGAACTTACTCCTGGTTCTGCATTTCAGGACCACTCGGCACAGTCACAGGTGGATAGGAGGTGGCCAGGATGAACCCAAGTGGGCTATAAGTCAAGTGAGTTCCTTACCTGTTGCAGTTTCACTCTGATTTCTGAAACTGATTTTTCACTTTGTGATCTCTATTAGAATATAGTTTTGACTTAATTTCATTTTATGGCTGTTTGGGGGGGCAATCTTGTAGTGCTTAGGGATTACTCCTGATTCTGTGCTCTTGGTAGTACTCAGGAAACTTCTATAGTGCCAGGGATCAAACCAAAGTAAGCTGTATGTACAGCAAAAGCCTTCATCTTTGCATATCCCTTCTGCCCAATCTTAATTAAAAATGCGGCTAAATGTATTGATATTTCCATTGTAACTTTTCTTTGGGGAGTCCTGTTTGCAAAAATGCTCATTATAAACAACTATTTACCAATCCAAAGAAAATTAGAAATGGAACATAATGATATAAAATCATTACAAAAAATAAACTTATATCATGAATGAATTAAATCAACATTGGCCAATCACCAACACGCACTAAGATTTTACATGTAAGCTTCAGTAACAGCTGTTTGTTGGATGCTTTAGAAGACAGAAAGTCTAAAATGAAGTAGGGTTGTAAGCTCATATCAACTGCAGACATTCAGTGAGGAGGAACCAGGTTTCCCTTATGACAAATGTTTAATCAATGAAATTTATTACCAGATAAGCCCCAACTTACATTTGGAGCACTCTGTTTGATCATGGAATTCCCTTGAATTATATTTGCACCAAAAATGACTGGAAAATGTTGGTGCATCAGTAATATAAAATTTAAATATTTAAAAATCAATTCTGCATCTCTATGAATTTTAATGAACAAGAATATCCCTCTCTGTGTGTGTTTCTCTCTTTACTAACAATCTACAAATACAGATGAAAGAGGGATGGTTAGGAAAGCTAAGACATGGGAGAAGAGTCCATCATGGTCTCCGAGCATTACTGGGCTGCCTTCTGTTAAATGCAGGTCAACAACATTTTGGCTTTTTTTAACATTTAACAATTTGAAAACTAAGAATGATGGAAAACATTCTCAATCTCTCTGACCATGGGCAAGAGGCTATCCTCATCCACCTCATCCACCATCCATCTTAAGGACACTCACTTCACTGAAGAAGCTGTTTATCAGCTTCTGACTTTGATCACGTAAGAGGTTGGGAGAATGAAGATGGGACAGTCTGAGAGGAAGGGTAGATCAGAAGGCCAAGAAACCAGGATAAAAGGGCAAAGAGGAGAAAAGTCATAGTAGAGGTCTCCTGTCAGTTTCTGAGATAGACTCAGCAAGGATTGTAGACAAAGGAGGGAGTTGAAAACTGCTTCCATTCCCAGGATTTGCTGCACACTGTCTAATGACAATGCTCTTCTGCTAATGGGTGCCTGCCTAGCTTTAGCTGCAGTGTCTTGTAAAATATTTGCAGATACAAGGAAGAGTCTGCAGAGACCATGTGAGAAATGGCAGCTGAATGTATAAGCAACTCCTTGTTATTAGGAATCTTGTTGGAGGCACAGTTTGCAGTAAATGAAGAGAGGCAATTGTCTTACTACACAGCAAGCATGTTCCAGAAAAGTCCGTCACATCACACCAGCATCTGGCCTGCCTGTGGAACTCACAGGTGTGTGTATGTTTTAGGAAGGGCAACCAGACCAAGGGAGAGCAGCCAATTAGCTCTTTCCTGAAGCAGTGTTATACTTACACATCAGGGATACTTCTGCAACTTACACATCAGACATAGTTCTGCAACTGATGACAAACTTAAGCTAGGATCTTAAGAATATTCACCCAGTTCCCATATGATAAGAAGTTAATATCCAGGATAAAGCAAGCACTGGTAGAACTTTACAAGAAAAAAATACCCAATCCCATCAAAAAAATGGGAAGAAGAAATGAACAGAAACTTCCAAAAAGAAGAAATCGATTGGCCAAAGTTATATGAAAAAATGATCATCATCACTAATCATCAGGGAGAAGCAAATCAAAAAACAATGAGATATCATTTCATGCCACAGAGAAAGACCAAGAACAACCAGTGCCGGCGTGGATGCAGGGAGAAAGGGACTCTCATCCACTGTTAGTGAGAGTGCCAACTCGTCCAGCCCTTTTGGAAAACAATATGGACATTCCTCAAAAAACTAGATAATTGAGCTCCCATTTGACCCAGCAATACCACTTCTGGGAATATACCCCAGAGACCCAAAAACACACAAAAGAAGCACTATCTGCATTTTGATGTTCATTGCAGAACTATTCACTATAGCCAGAATCTGGAAACAACCTGAATGCCCAAGAACAGAAGACTGGCTAAAGGAACTATAGTATATCTGCACAAGGATATACTATAGAATATGGAATATTCTATGCACATGGAATACTATGCAGCTGTCAGAAAAAGACAAAGCCACAAAATTTACATGCAAATGGATAGACATGGATATTATGATGTTGAGTGAAATTAGTCAGAAGATAAAGGACAAATATAGAATGGCTGCATTCGATAGTGGGATATAAATATATGCTAGTGCTCTACTAATTATGGGAAATGTTAAAGGCACACTAGACTTGAACATTGAATATACACAAAGAGATTTACATGATAATTACTAAATATCTTTAGGACAAACCACAATTTGTAAGAGAGAGAGACAGACAGACAGACAGACAGATAGACAGGCAGACAGAAGAGATAAAAAAAGATAAATAGTGCTTGCTATAGAGGCAGACTGGGGGAAAGGGAAGGGAATTGGGGGACATTGGTGGTGGGAATAGGCACTGATGGAGGGGACGGATGCTGGAAAAATGTATGACTTAAACTCAATCATGGACATCTTTTTTAATTGTATATCACATTGTGGTATACTAAAAAAATTTTTTAATAAAATAAAAATGCAGGCTTTAAAAAATCCAGTCACAGTAAAACTGAGAGTGGATGTCTTCCTGGTAAAGCAGGAAAAAAAAAGAAAAAAGAAAAGAAAAAATATACAATTACTGGTTTTCCACTTGATGAATCTCTCAAATTAAGCATGCCCTTATCACTGGAATCCAGATCAGGGTCAGTTCCTAGCAACTCCCACTTGCCCTCTTCATCACTGCCACCAATTCCTCCAAACATTCACTTCTATTCTGACCACGAAACCAGTTTTCTTGTTCCTGATTCTGTTAGAAAGGAAAATGCCAACATATATTGTTTTGTTTGACTCGCCAACATATTATTTGTGAAATGCATCATATTATGTGTAGTTATAAACTGTTTATTCTTTTCATGGTGCAGTATTCCACTCTATGAAAACATCATGATCTCATTATTATAGTATCTATCCTTCTAAGCCATTATAGTTCTTTTATTGTTGATGAGAATTTTAGTCATTTTCAGCAAGGGACTATTAGAATGATGTTGCAATCGACATACAAACACTTTTTATGAGTTTAAGGATACATCTTTATTAAGTACTTACCCATGAATAAAATTTATGGCTTATAATACATATTTTGTACACACGCATGCAGTTATTTTTTACATAATGGTAGAACATTTTCAAGATGCCAAATTTTAGATGGAAATATTTAGAGTAATTTTGGTTCATTGCACTCACTTTTTACTTGTATTAAGTTTTAAAGAAATCATAAAAACAAAAGGACCTTTTCAGGCAGTCATGAAATTGTTAATTATAGTAGTGCATATGTGACGACACACACATCATAACCTGTAGAATCTTTAAAGGCTGGGTTTTATTGCATGTACCAATGGATAAATTACCCAGTTGAAGTTAATGTTCACTTTTTAACTTCAAGGTATCAGTGTTTTTTCTTTATTTTTCCCTTTGGGGGATACTAAACAGTGATCAGAGCCACTTCAACGCATGTGGATTAGCAGCACGGAGAATTAATGTTATGAACCCTTGCTTATCTTGGACGCTTTTTTGAGTTACTAAATTATTTTCTGGACTTTTTCTTTGTAGGAACCCCAAATAGCAGAACAACGCTGATAACCTCAATGCATGTGGCAGTACTGAAGTTTGAACTCAAGACCTTGTGCTGGCCAGACAAGCACTTTGAGTCTCAATGCATCTTCTGGTTCGACCCACAGTATCAGTTTTATGCTGAATTATTCACATGCATTGATAATATGGACATCATCTTTCTTTCCTCAGGTGAATTCCTGTAAATGGTATATCCAGTGCCCTGGAAAACTAAATTTCGTATGTTAACTGACAAATTATTTCCATGGTAACTTAGCCATTTTTGCATTCTCATCACTAATTTATCATGGTCAAGCATTTGGTATTATTATCCAGCTTTATTGTGCTTTTTTATTATGCTAAGAGGTGTACTGTGGTTTCTCATTGTGCATTTAACTTGCATTTCCATAATAAGTCATGATATTAGAATCTTAATTAAGGTTATTTTTTATACAGTATTAGTTTAAATATCTTGCCCATTTTTCAACTGAGTTGTTTTATCAATGAGTTTTGAAAGTTTTTTATAAGATAACGATTTGATGGTATTTTATTTTAATTTGATTTGTCTTTCCATCTTCTTAAAAAAGTGTATTTTGAAGAACAAAATAACAAAAAATAATAAATATCTTTTTTGATGAAGCCAGATTTTCAGATTTGTTTTTTATGTATTGTACTTTTTATTATTTTTATCTAACCACTATGTTTAACATTAAGGTCACAACGTTTGTTTTGCTTCATTCCCCTGTAAATGGCATAGTTTTATAGTCTATGCTTAGTTAATTGATCTTCACATGAGGTGTAAATTACGAATTGAGGCACACATAATTTAAATATGTATATATAACTGTTCTAACATATGTTGTGGAGTTAATTATTCCTTCTTCATTGACTTACTGTTACATTACTGTCAAAAATTATTTGGCCATACTTCTGCATTTCTGTTTCTGTACACTATTTTACTCCATACAGATGTCCTTTCCCCAAATTTTGTCTTTGTGATTGATATAACTTTACAGTAAATTTTAAAATAAACAAGTTCTCCAACTGTTGCAGGACACCTAAAAGCCTAAAAGCCTCTGCATCTGCCCTGGATTGCCTCCTGCAGATCACTTTGTAGATAGGGGGTAGTTTGAATGTGGCAGTTTATCTGACCATGTATTCTGTACTGGCTGGTATAAATATTCTCTCATGCTACCACAATCATCGTGGGACTAGCTAGATCTTACCAGCATATTTGCCTGGTCACGTTGGATTTCTAAGTAATTAGCCCAGAGAGAAATGTTGTTTGCCTCCAAGCAAGCAAGCATGGCTCCCTGATAACTCAAAGGCAACTAAAATACAAAACTACCGTGAAGTAGATGAGACTCTTGTGAAGGCTTGGAGAAATATTTAACTGGCATTAGTATAGTCTTTGGTACAGAGGCATGCCATCTCAGAGACCTCCTTCTCTACCCTATAAGGGCATTTCCAGGCAGATCTTGGCTCAAAACATTAGCATCTAAAAGGGCCTAGGTGAGGTGCTGAGGTGCTGGGAGAAATTACCTAAGGGCATTTGACCCTGCCTGCTTCCCATAATAGTGGGAGGTCTAAGTTGCAGGGGGTATAAAACTAAGCTGCTTCCTCTCTCTCTCTCTCTCTCTCTCTCTCTCTCTCTCTCTCTCTCTCTCTCTCTCTCTCTCTCTCTCTCTCTCTCTGGGCTCTATTTTGGGGCTTGCACTCTTCTTGGGAGTCTTGTCTTTTGTCTCCTCTCTACAGGGCCTTTACAAGTGGTGGCCGCCATCTTGGCCTACACATGGCTGGGGTTTTAGCCTGGAATCCTAAGCACCAGGTTTTTCCTATTGTTGATTTGTATGCCTGAACCTGTGATAAGTAAAGCATTTTAAAACCTGCGCCGATTCCTGAGTTTTCATGCATTCCCTGCCTGCTTTGGAGGTAGAAGGGAACTCGCTTCCTGGCACTGTCAGAGACCCGGCGGCATCCTAGACATTCAACCTTGTTCCTTTTTCAAAATTGTTTCAGCTATATTGTGCTCTTTTCCATTTCAAATACATTTTTAAACTATCCTATTGATATGTAGAAAGCACAGAATCATAAATGCATTGAATATGTGATCAATAAGACGCCAAACGTGGTTCCCGGGCCGCGAGAGCCGTGCCGGGCACTCCGGGGCCCCGCGCCTGGCGCACTGCAATTCTCACCGGCCCTGCCCGGGACTCTGAGGGACTCTCCCGGGCCAGAGAAGCCGCGGCTGTTTGCAAACAGGCGTCTCAGCCTCCCCGCGGGATGGATGTGCCAGGCCGGGGCCACCCAGCAGCACCTGCACGGCAGAGCCTGGCAAGCTACCCGTGTTCTATTTAATGCCAAATACCAGTAACAATTAACCTCATTCCGGAATATATTGAGGCGCTTTATGTTCCTGGAGCAAGCAGATGCCCTTGGGCTCTACTAGCATGAGACAGGACATGTTACTGGGGCCCGCTCAAGCAAATCGATGATGAACGGGAAGACAGTGATACAGTGACAGTGATATGTGATCAATTGATATAATAATTGATATTTAAATATCTTATGGCTTTAATTCCATGATAATAATATATTCTCTATTTACTATGCTAATAATATTTACTTTGTCAATTTCTTGGATGACTGTTCAGTGTTTTGTGTTTTGTAGCAAAGAGATCTTGTGCAGAATTTATTAAATTATACCTAAATATTTCACTTGTTTTCCCATTGTTCATCTATTTGCTCAAGCGGGAGCCAGTAACGTCTACATTCAGTGAGAATAAGGTCTATTATTGTTACTATTACTATTACCACGGGTAGCTTGCCAGGCTCTGTCGTGGCTCTGGGTTCATCCCAGAGGCCCAGTCTTTTTCTATGCCAGAGCATCAACCATCCAGGGCCCATGGGGCAGAGCCCTGGAGGTGTAGAGAAGCCTGTCTCCTGTCTGCCTCCTGCTGACACAGCCAGGCATCGCAGCCACACCTGCAACACCTTGAGGGGCAGGATTTCACTATTAATTGGAATTATTTTTTAATTTTTTCTGTTTTGTTTTGGGAGTGCCCATGAAGCGAGTGTTGAAGTATCATTCCCTGGATACTCAGGTCAGTGGAACGTGCCTGATGTCCAGTCCTCAGACATAATGATTTGATGCAACTTTCACCAAATGTTACTAGCAGTCCCCAGAATCACCCTGCCTGTCCCTAAGGACCACTAGGGAGGTGAGGTGCATGGGTGCTACTAGTACTACACTCAGCAGGCACAAGGGAGCTATGTTGTCCCAAAGATTAAACTCTGTGCCTAGGATACAAAGTCATTGGCTTCAGTCTTTTGAGTGATCTCCCAGGTCCTGGCGATATTTATTATTTTGAAGAGGTTGAGGGTCATAACTAGCAGTTCTCAGGCCTTAGTACTGGCTCTGACTATGAGGATCTGGTAATATTTTAAATGACCATTAAAAAATGTCTTGTATTTTTTTATTTCTAAATGCTTATTGTTGCCATATGTAATTGTTTGACATTCAGAATTCCAAATAATCTTTATATAGGTACTCTGCTGCTTTGTAAGATTTATTTATGCATTATAACAAGAAAGTGTATGGAGGATAGGGTCAAAATTTGGGAAGAGTTTTCACATGAACTCTGTGGGGGTTGGGGAGGGAGAAGAACAGCTTGAGAACAACATGGGAAGGAAATGAAAAAAGGCACTAAGTTTAATATTCCTCTAACTCTCATAGCCTTCACCGAACTCTTATAAAACTTGGAATCTGCTAAATGGGTTCAATTATACATTTATTTAGCTCCAAGTGCGCATGCCCTTCTTTCAAAATCTTTAGGCGTCTTGAGGCCAAGGAGTTAAGTCTTAAGCATGGACTTGCAGGACAGTGACAGTTCATTGTCTGACAACTCCCGTCCTTTTTGCCAATGCCATTTACAGAATAGTTCAGATTATTTTGTTTTATAAGCACTTATTTGTCATTGCTCATGTCTAAGCCACTACACTGAGCAGGGATGACATTCAAAAATGTTTAAGAACTTGCCCAGCACCTGAGCTCTGAAAGGACAAAACCCAGAGACTCTGAAGATCTTGCCTTGCCAGGTATCAATCTTGCATTCATTTGACTGAGGGACCATGGTGTGTCCTCGGTAAAGAGGTGAGAGATGTGGGCTGGGAGTTCCCAGCGAAGGCTTAGTATAGCAGCTATGTGCAGACATCATGACTATATCTTACTCCAAGTGGTATGTCTCTACCCCATGATACCAGGAAGTAGAGTCTGTAGAGCTGCTAATCAGGAAGAATTTCTAGGAACGGAGGAATTGATATATGGAGCATGATGGGCGCCTCCAGGAGGCACAAGGGAAATTTCACAGACATTCTGGAAGGTGAAAATTTGCTGCTTCTCCTCCCTATATCCCTCCCAAAAATTATTCTCTCTCTCTTTCTCTCTCCATCTCTCTGACTCTGTCTCTTTCTCTATCTCTCTCTGTCTGTCTGTCTCTGTCTGTGTCTCTCTGTCTTTCTATATCTCTGTCTGTCTTCTGTCTCTCTCTCTGTCTGTCTGCTTCTCTCTCTCTCTCACCTTCTCTGGGAAGAAGAGGATGATGACATTTGAGTTGTCACTGTCAGGGGAACTTAAGCGTTTGCCAGCAGTGACCAATGACAAGACATAAACTAGTGATGAGTTTGATGTCCGTAGCGGGAACCCTCTTGGAATTGGGGAGCTCAGTACCTCACAAGCATAGGAGCTGCCTTCCCCAAGCTGTTTGGGTGCAGTGAGTTTTATAGAGCATTTCAAGGGTAGCTCATATGCGCCACACACACACACACACACACACACACACACACACACCTCTGAAGATCTAGGAGGTGCAGGATTTCTGGATGAGGCCTATTTTCTGAGGGAAGCTTGCTCAGCTGAGTCAGAGCACTGTGAGTGGCGCATGCTCCATTCCTTTCAAAGATTTGTTTTTTCTGAAACTGAGGCTGATTAAGGCTTATATTTGCAACTCGGAATAGAGGAAGGGTACCCGGATGCCTTCTGTGTTCGAATTCAGTGAAGTCGTAGGTGCCTACAGGTAGTTTATGTGAGGTTGGAGGGAGAGAGAGAGTCACTCTCTCCCAATTGGCCTCTGCCACCCTGACAGGTTTGGAAGTCTCAGCCTGGTACCGGCTGTGATAAGCCCCTGCATGGCACATAGAACCCAAGACCAGCCAACCCCGTGAGGTGGCCATCAAACCTGGCTTGGTGTCTGCTTGGTCGTTTTAGCATAGGAGTTGATACTCACTACCGGATCTCTAGGGAGCCGCGGACAGAGAGCAGAGTGGGGAATGGCTCTGTGCAGAAAAGGAGAGTCAGTCCTAGGCCCCACCCAGGGCTTGGTGGTCCTTGTCATTATCTCTCAGGAAAAAAAAAAACTCAGGAATAAATTGGCAGTGAAGTAAAACTGGTTTTGATTTGAAGTCTTTAAAGAAAGGGAAGGAGGAGAAAAAGTGTGAGAGTTCACATCTCATGACGGGGAGGTCAGGGGGTCATATGTGCTCAACCACGTGGGCACAAATCACATTGGCTTGGACAGTGTATGCCCAGCTCCCTTGGTTCAAGATGGCTTTTATAGCTTTTTCCCCCAAGCTGCCCCTGTGGGGCTTCTACCTCAGAGTGTGTTGCTAGGGTGGTTGCCAGGGGGCAGGGGTAGAGTTGGGAGTGGTCTCCTTTGAAAACTCCTTTTCCTGAACTTTGTTACTACTAGATTTTCTGTGGGTGGGTCCAGTAGTTTTATAAGCCTTAGTTCCTGTTTTCTCCTGATGGTCCTGATGTAGGCAGGCACACAGGGGGTCCCCACATGGCAATGAATTCTTGCCCTAAGTCTGTCCAAAGTCACCTTTTGGAACCAGGAACCAAGACTTGATGAGACCCATTAACCAACAACAAACCCTGAGGGAGCTGGATCAACCTTTCTCAGCCCAGCTCTTAATCCGACTACATTTCAGGACAGAAGATCCAGCAGGAACAGGTCAAGAAAAGGAGATTTTCAAAGACCACTCCCAAAGTCTACTCCCCTTGGCAATGGCCCTAGAAACCTAGGTTGAAGCCCCATATGGGAGTAGCTTGGGGAGAAATCTATAAAAGCCGTCCTGACCTAAGGACAGTGGCACATGCTGCCTGGGCACACATGCCGCCTGAGCCCACGTAGCCTTCCACATGTGGTACCTGGGCACATGTGTCGCCCGCATCTCCCCTTTTTGAGATGTTTTTTCTCTCTCTCTCTCTCTCTCTCTCTCTCTCTCTCTCTCTCTCTCTCTCTCTCTCTCTCTCTCTCACACACACACACACACACACACACACACACACAATTTCCCTCCTCCTTCCCCTTCCTAAAACCTCCTTAATAAAACCTGTTTTGCTTCACTGCTCATCGACTCCTGAAAATTCTTTTCTGCGAGAAAGTCAAGAACCCTGAGGAAACCCTGGGTAAGGCCTAGGACTGACTTTCCTGCAAAGAGCAATTCCTCGCCTCCAGCCTGAGTCTGTGGCTCCCCCGATAAATCTCGGGTGGTAGGGATCAACTCCAGTGCCTAGAGATCAAGTGGACATCAGGTGTGGCTTGACGGCCACCTCATGGGGCTGGTGGGGCTCAGGCCCAAGCCCGAGCAGGGGGCACATCGCAGACTTTATCAGTCCTTAGCCTGCCCAGCGGGTCCGGGCGGCAGAGGCGGCTGGAGAGAGTCACAAGTGCTCAGCCACATGGGTACAAAATCACATTGTTAAGACATCATATGCTCTCCTACGTTGCTAGGGCCATTGCCAAGGGGAGCAGACTTTGGGAGTGGTCTTTGAAAATCTCATTTTCTTGGCCTCTGCTCCTGCTGGATCTTCTGTCCTGGAATGTAGCCAGATTAAGGGCTGGGCTGAGAAAGGTTGATCCAGCTCCCTCAGGATTTGTTGTTGGTTAATGGGTCTCATCAAGTCTTGGTTCCATTTCTCTCCCCTTCCAGCCTCACATAAACCACCCAAGAGGCCCACCTACATCAGTTCTTTTTTTTTTTTCATTTTTTTGTTCTTTGGGTAACACCAGGCAATGCTCAGGGGTTGCTCCTGGCTCTGCACTCAGGAATTACTCCTGGTTGTGCCAGGGGACGATATGGGATGCCTGAGATCGAACCTGGGTCAGCCGCTGCAAGGCAAGCACCCTACGGGCTGTGCTATCACTTTGGCCCCACCTCCTGATGGGAGGAGGGCTAAGTGGTTTCACTATCACTATCTTCCGGTTGATCATCTATTTGCTCAAGCAGGCACCAGTAATATCTCCATATGTCCTGCTCATGCTAGTAGAGCCCAAGGGCCTCTGCTCACTCCAGGAACATAAAGAGCCTCAAACCATTATATTAGGTCATGGGAATGAACTAATATAATTGCTACTAGTTCATCAATAAATGCTGGACTTAGAGATGCCTACAAGAGTATGCTACCTACACGGCAGAGCCTGGCAAGCTACCCGTGTTGTATTTGATATGCCAAATACCAGTAACAATTATAGACCTCATTCCAGAATGCATTGAGGCTCTTTATGTTCCTGGAGCAAGCAGATGCCCTTGGGCTGTACTAGCATGAGACAGGACATATGGAGATGTCACTGGGGCCCGCTCGAGCAAATCGATGATGAACTGGAAGACAGTGAAGACAGTGAATTGTTACTGGTATTTGGCATATCAAATAAAACACAGGCAGTTTGCCAGGCTTGCCGTACAGGTGGCATACCCTTGGAGTCACCTCTAAATATAGCATTTATAGATGAACCATGCAGCCGCTTTGGCCGCGCGAGACGGGCTGTAACAGGCTGTCGCTGGGTGGAGTTGTGATGAGAGGGAAGTCCGGATGTGGAAAATGGTGGCCCAATGGAGTGGCGGGTCATCTGGCTTGTTGTGCGGCTCTGCTGGGGTGGCGGGCCAGGGCTAGAACTACTCTAAGGTTTCACTACTCCTTAGGAATTTTACTACCTTGGGGGCCCTTAAAAAGAGCAAGATAAAATGGCAAGAAAAAATAAGACAGAGGTGGGGGAGGGTTGAGGTTGGGGGAACTATTTTTGGGAAAGCAGACTGATTCTTTTGACACTGAATATTTTTTAAACTGGAAGGAGATTTAGAGGCCGATGATGTGACATTTCTGTGCTAGGGGTTGGGGGAAGCAGCTGGGGACACGGGAAGAGCCCAGATCTGCACTAAGTTTTGACTACTGAGGTGCGGGATTCTCCATTCACAGTCTCTTCCTCATCCCCCAGCCCCAGGTCTCCAACCTCGCTCCTCTCAAGGTTATTTTAAAATGCAAAATAAATAAATGCCTGTAAGCAGCTGCTGCTGATGGAGAGTCTTTGATTTCTCCCCCAGAGGGCTGGCATCCTGCCTCACTTCCTGAGAATGCATTCAAATAGATTACACTCTTCAAGTTTCTGCTCTCTCTTAGGTGTTTTAATGAAGTAAAAACTATAAATGGATGCTGTGGTCGCTCTGCACCCCTCCCCCAGTACCCAAGCAGCTGAATCCGAATCAGCTCTTCCCTCCAGAAGGCAACAATAGCGCAGCTCAGCTGCCTGTTGAAAGACTCGGATGTAAAACACAGTCTGTGTGCTCTCTCCTCTCCTCAGCTCGTCAGACACAAAGCTGTCATCCTGAATGCTTCGTTCCCTTTTCCTGCTCTCACTCTTGCATTAGACATGCTTGCTATTAAGCTACATCCTCTTGGAAAAAAAAATGATTGAGATTCATTTTATTTCCATTCCTTTCATCTCTTTCATCAGTCAAAAGGAAAACAGACTTTTTGAAAAGGCTGCTCAAAGCAAAACTAAGAAACATTACAGGTCAGAACTCACCAGTGTTAATTGTTTCCTGCAAATTTGGGGCTTAATGGAGAGTAATCATATTCCAAGTTTCAATAACGAAGCAAAAATTTGCCCAATCATTCTCTAATAGAACTGCATAATAATAATCTTTCCTACCATTTTGCTTTTTTGGACACAAAGCTTTTAACCTATTTCTAAACCCTAACAACATGATTTTATTTCTTCTAAAGTACTGTTTTATAGTATTGAAACTAACTAGAATTATGGATTCCAGTTAGACTGTAATCACTTGTATCACTTGTCTTCCCATTGTTCATCGATTTGCTCGAGCCAGGCACCAGTAACATCTCCATACTTCCTGTCGCATGCCAGTGTAGCCATCCCAGTAGAGCCAGAGGAATAGACTGTAATACTTATAATAATAATAATTTCAGCTCACATTTATTGCTTGCTCACTACCACTACATAGGAGATACTACTATTGTTAGTTCCTGCTAAGGCCCCAACTATGTAAGCCCTGAGAGCTTGACAAACAAGTCATTACTCAAGATCACCTTGATCCCCAACCACGCATATTTATCCTGGTCACCTGGATATTATAGTTTTACCACCAGCTGAGGAAAGGACGTCCTCAAGGTTGATTAAGCACATGACTCGAACAGGACAGACCACTTATCTTGTATGACGTTTTTATGATGAAATGTTGAAATACGCTTTTCTTTAAGTTTATTGGCTATATGGATTTGTGCAGGCTGTGACACATGTAAGGGCCTTGGAAGGCCTATATAATCCCTGCTTGCTTTCTCCCCAGGGTCGAACATTCTCACTAGGACCTGCGTGTGTCAGTGAAGCAATTGGCGCCAGCTAGCTAGAATAAACCCTGTTGTTATGGCATTACGAGTGTGGTTCTTTGCCATCTGAGCAGGGAAGCGGACAAACGGACCAAGGGCTCCAACGTTATGTAGTATCTAAAGACTAAACATGCATCAGTACTGTTTGTGGTTGTAAACATTCCTCTGAGTAGACATTTTTATTATAAACAGGGAAATGAAAACTTGTAAACATCTGTTTATTCACCCAAGGACTACTGTCTAAGGAGGAGAAGCAGAATCAGGATCTAGATAAAGTTTGGGACTTAATTTTTATAAAAATGATCATACGATGGAGGCAGATCAAAGGAAAGGGTCCTCATGGCAGTGGAATTCCTAGGATGTAATAAAACTGATGTAGGTAGGCAGACAGGGCATCCCCAAGGCAATGAAGTTTCACCTTAAGCTGTCCAGAGTCACCTGTTTGGAAACCGAACCAAGACTTGATGAGACGCACTAACCCTCAGTAGACCTTGAAGAATCTGGATCAAGTTGTCTCCTGTCTCAGCCCAGCTCTTAAACCAGTTACATTCCAGGACAGAAGATCCAGCAGGAACAGAGGTCAAGAAAAGGAGATTTTCAAAGAAGATCACTCCCAAAGTCTATTCCCTTGGCAACGGCCCTAGCAATGGACCTTAACCTAGGTTGAATCCCCCATATGGGAGTAGCTTGGGAAGAAATCTATAAAAGCCGTCCTGACTAAAGGACACCATGCATATGCTGCCTGAGCCCATGTGCTGCTTGAGCCCTGAGCCCACGTGGCCAAGCACATGTGGTGCCCAAGCACATGTATCGCCTGCACCTCCCCTCTTGAGATGTGTTCTCTCTCTCTCTCTCTCTCACTTTCCCTCCTCCTTCCCCTTCCAAAACCTCCATAATAAAATCTGGTCTACTTCACTGCTCGTCTACTCCTGAAAATTCTTTTTTCTGCAAAGAAGACAAGAACCCTGAGGGAACCCTAGGCAAGGCCTAGGACTGATGTGCCTTTTATCAGTTCTTAGCCTGTCAGCGGGTCCCAGGCTGGCGGCAGAGGCAGCTGGGGAGAAAGCGATCAACTCTCTCCCTTCCCGCCTCCCATAAGCCACCCATGAGGCCCACCTACATCAAAACCAATAAAGCCAAGACTGCAAAACGCTCACTTTGCAGAAAGAGGAACAAAGGTCTGATAAGTCTTCATCTGGTACCAAGAGACCTGGGGAGGCTGGATCTCCTTTGGAGAGAAGCTCATGCCAGAACACAGGCCAAGGAAGGAATTTCAGAGGACCATCTACCGCTCCCATCAACACCCCACTGGCAACCACCCTAACAACAGACTTTTACCTAGATAGAAGCCCAACATGGGAGCGGTCTACGAAAAGCTATAAAAGTCACCTTGAACAAAGGAAATAATTGCATATGCTGCTGGACCCCTTGTGTTGCTTGTGCTCATGTGCCCAAGACATGTGGTGCCAAGCACATGGGTGGCCCTATCTTCCCACTTGAGATCTTACTTTCATGCTTTTTTAAAGCTGGGCTGTGTGTGATGGACTCTCTCCATTCCTGGAGAAGTCCATGTTCTCTCTTGAGTGTATAACTCTCTCCCACTTTTATCTCCCTCCTTCCCTTCCTAAACTCCTCAAATAAAATCTGTTTTTACTTCACTGTTCATCTACTCCTGAAATTCCTTTTCTGCAAGAAAGACAAGAACCTGCACAGCCTGAGTAAGGCTCCCTTTCCAGCTGGTCCTAGGGCCACAGAGGCAGAATAGGAGAAAGTGACCATCTCCTCCTGCCTCGTGGGGCCCACTGGCTTCAATACTATTACCCAGTACCATTCCAAACTGTGTTTTTCAAATTGTCACTTGTACAGTTCTCTAAAAATGTACTCTGTACATTTCATTCAAATCACCCAAGTAGTTCTAAAAAGTAAAACTAGAACCACCATAATTTCCCCATCTAAATTTTAAATTTTATTGGCTTGCAATTGCTTATAATATTGTCAGGGACTTAGCATCAACCTCCGTATGTCAGTAATTGTTGTTCCTCTCACCAGTGAAGTCCTACGCCATGCCACCACTAAAAGTAGTCCTCTCCGCATGCTTCCCATTTTCCTCATTCCATTTTCCCTGCCAATTACCTGAATTTTCGCCATTTGGATGTCAATGTGTTGTTTTGTACAAATTGTTTGCTTCTGTAATTCATACTTCACATATCAACAATAATTGATATTATTGATATCAATAATTATTGGAGATTATTGTTGATATCAATAATCTCCAATAATTATCTTTGCTTTCTATGTTATTTCAGTAGTAGTACAGTAGAGATATGAAAATGGTGATTCTAAGTGTGATACATAACTGACCCCAGTTATCAAGTTATATGAATCACAAATGTTCTTTTCCTCAGAGATCAACACTTTTGGAAATTTCACCTATTCTATGTATGAAACCACATGATGCTTTGTCAAAATTTCATTTTATTATGGATAATAAATACTCTAAGTGGGGAGACCAGTGAAGAATAAAACTTGCGGTATACCAGTTGAAGCCAAGATAATCCTTCATAAAGGAACTAGTGACCAATGGACAACTTTCAATTTGTTATAATATATCTGAATCATACAAATAATACCCACTTGCCACATGACTGCTCATAATTGCCACAACAGCTTCTTGAAGTGACTAAGTATAGTCAGAATCTGGGCCATACCTCGATTCCAGGAACTGTCTACTAAGTACTTCACTGAAAAATCATGAATATTATGCTCCTAATAAATTTGCCCTATTATATACCTATGGTTTGTAGAGATATTGCTCTCTCTGGTCTATGCCCACACTCTGACCTTCAAAGTACATACAATTACTCTCAATATTCCTTAGTAAATATTTTTACTCACAATTCTCTGACTGGACTTGAATTCTTTCCTATATGGGCACCCCAGTTCAGGACCAGATGAATGTGATTCTGACTGGGCAATTCCTGAATAATAAACATCTCTTAACTCATTTTGTCTCAGGGGCACAATTCATTGTTTCTAATGAAATACTAGTATTTCAGAGTAGTTATACCACAGTTTCTTTATCCAATCATCTGTCTGTGACATATAAGTCAATTTTACATCTTGGCCATGGATAATACTTCTATGGGCATAGGAGTGAAGAATCCTTTCAAATGAGTATTATTTTAATATTTTGCATGTAAATGCCTAGGAGTGATGTTGCTGGCTCATATAACATTTTTTCATTTTTATATTTTTTTTACTAACCCCAAACCATTTTTATAAAGGCTGTACCATTATACTTAACTTCCTATTTCAACACATGATAGTCATTTGTTTTTCCATAGACTGTTCTCATAGGTGAGTGCTATGTTTGCCAGGGTCTATTATACCATTTCATTAAAAGACTTCTATTGCTGTTGCTCTTGCAAATAGAAGGAATCGAATCAAATGGCAATAGTGAAAACTGTGACTGTAATAACATGCTAAGAATTGCTTATGGTCAGCACATGCATGCTTATATAGCACTTCATTTTCCAGATAATCAGTTTTCTTGATAATTTATCTGTCTTCATTTTAAGTGAAAGGATGCTTGAAACCCTCTACTACTGCACATACCATGTATTCAAATTTAATAATTAAGTTTGAGATTAAATACTAAAAGCACCAGGACATTGGTGGTGGGAAATGGGCACTGGTGGAGGGATGGGTGCTGGAACACTGTAAGATGTAACCCAAATATGAACATCTTTGTAATTGTATATCCCATGGTGGTATAATAAAAATATTAAATTAAAAATTAAAAAATAAACACTAAAGCATTATAAACATGTATTTATTATACAAGTGGCAACATTTAGTCATCCAATAGTTTTAACTCAGACTGTATTTATAGATAGTATATTAGGAAATATGTAGCGAGTAATAAACAGAAAACACCTACATAAAAATATAGTGAACAATTTAGCTATGAGAATGAGCGAGAAATTCTAAATTATAAGAATTAGCAGAGGCAGAGGATGACAAGACAGGCAACAGTGTGGTAGCACCCACCGAGCTGGTGGAAGAACAGAATCTGTTCACATACCGCCAATCCCTGCACAGACTTAGTCAAAACAGCAGCAGGAATTCTCCCAGTGGAAGTCTCATACATCTTTTTGATAGGATGGCAAAATAACCTATCTGTGTGATTTATTCATTAGCTCCTCCTCATCTGCTTCTTGTTGCTAAACTATGTGTAAAAAATCCTTACTTGCCTGGCCCACGTTGGAGCAGTCCATAGAGTCTCTAGGAATTGGCTCGTCCCTGGCTGAGCCCAACATAGCACCTAGGGTAAATAGTCACGTGGGAGGTGACCGCTCTGGCTGGACTTGGAGTGGGGATTTAGTCTCCTCCACCTCCATGCTGGTGGGCTTGGCTACAGGCTCAAAGCCTCCGGAACCAGATGAAACGGACAAGGGACAGACTAGATGCACAGCTGGTCAGGCACGTGGCCACTCTGCATCCGTGGAAGAGTCTTAATAACAACATAGTCTTGGGCCCCATCTCTTCCCAGATCATTACACTGTAATGATCATTGTTGTTGTAACAAACTGGGGAAGTTGATGGAGAATGAGGAACTATAACGTCACACTAGAACTCACTACTGAATATACACATATAGACTTACATCATAAACCGCAAAGGCAAGTCACAAAGTGTAAGAGAAGAGAGAAAGAGAAATACAGAGACAGAAACAGAGATAGAAAGAGAAAGATAAGGTGCCTGCTATAGAGCCAGGCTGGGGTTAGGTGGGAGAGAGCGTTGGGCCATTGGTGGTGGGAGTGGGGCACTGGTGGAGGCTGGGTGCTGGAACACTGTATGCAGAGACCCAATTGTGAACATCCTTGTAATCGTGTATCTCACGGTGGTAAAATAAAAAATTTTTTAAAAATCCTCCCTCATTCATATACTGAATTTTCACTATGACAAACCAGACATACACTTTTTTTATTAGAAGAATAAGGCCATTTTCCTGGAGCAATGTACTCAGATATGTGGGGAGAGCCTCTTGGTTCCCTGGTAGTATGGGACCCTGCCACCCTGGTAGGGTGTAGGAGTCCCTTCTACCCCAAATAATCTGTGGCCAGAATATGAAATTCATGAATCCATCAATGTTCCAAAAGAGCTTTTCTTATTAAAGTTCTGTTAAAACAATCCAAAGGTCAAGAAAAGTCCAAATTTCCAACTCCTAGCCAGACCACGAGCACATACTGGATGAGGATCCTAAGCCAAGATGGCAGCTGAACCCCAAACCATGTGCTCAGGCCTGAGCCCAGACCCAGATGGAAGAAACTGGAGGGCAGGGAGAGAGCCAAGCGGGCAGAAAGAGAGGAAGACAGCCAGTTCTTTTATATATCCCTTTTGCTCCCAGCCCGGCCCAGAAGGACGGGTCACAGCCAGGGCCAAAAGTCTATAACTTCCAGGTGCACACACCTGCCCAGGCATTATAAATGCTAATTTGCCAGAGCCAGGATCACCTTACAAACTCCTGCGGAGACACTGGTAGAAATGGGGAGGGACACCTGAGATGAAATGTAGCTCGGGATTTAAATTTTAAATTATAGAGGGTAGTATAATATTTCATATCATGAATATATATCTTGCCATTACCAGCATATCTCTAAACCTCCACTAAGGTCCAGAATCTGTCAGAATAATATTGCTTACTTTGCCTAAGGAATTGAGTCACATTCATTTGCCCAGGGGCAGGCTAGAATAACTCTTTGATATAACAATATATTTACAAAGTTTGGTGAATCCAAACTTTGCCATGCTAGGCTCTGGGTAGCTGGGACCAGGATTCCATTAGGATGTGTACTCCAGCAGATGTGGGTTCTAGGTGTTTTGTTCCTTTAGTCCTTCCTTCCACTGTTTTGAGTTTCAACTCTCTCATACTTCTATGGAAGGAGAAATTGTGTGTTGGAGGGGAGAGAGAGGGGGGAAAAGGTCTATCTTTTTTGGAATTAGGGATAATTTTAGAGAGAAGAAATGGTAAATTATACACTGCCATTATGTAATAGGAACAGGTACGTATCATTATTTTGAAGTTTAACATTAAAAACCTAAAACCCTTTGATGCTTGAGCATTGTTTAAATAAGTTGCACGGTTGGCTGGCTTGAGAAACAGAAATTCACTATTCTCCCCTAGTCAAAAGATGCATCCCAGCCTACAAGATAAGAGCCATTCCACTTGGATTAGCACCTCTCAAAAATAAACCTACCTTTCTCATGCCAAAGATTTTGTCTAAAATGATTAATATTGAAAATATTATTCCCTCTCGTCAGAACTCCACCCAGCAGACCAGCCCATCACAGCCCGGATCACCGACACCCACCCTGCCGCAGCTTTGTCCTCAATCCGGCCCAGGTATGCTGGTCCAGAGACTCTCACACATGGGGCAGAGCTGTTCCTTGCTCTCCCTGTGCAAAACCGTTCATGAGGCAGTCGGGAGGCATGGCGGGTTCTAGCCCTGGCCCACCACCTCGGCAGAGCCTCACAACAAGCCAGACCACCGCTCCTCACTCCACGGGCGCCGCCATTTTCCACTTCTGGACTTCCCTCTCGTCAGAACTCCACCCAGCAGACCAGCCCATCACAGCCCCGGTTCATCAATAAATGCTTTATTTGGAGGTGTTTAAAAGAGTTTGCCTCCCGCTCGACAAGCCTGGCAAGCTTCCCGTGTTGTATATGATATGCCAAATTCCAGTAACAATTATATTAAGTCATTCCCATGACCTAATATGATGGTTTAAGGCTCTTTATGTTCCTGTAGCAAGCCGATGCCCCTGGCTCTACTGGCATGAGACAGGACATATGGAGATATTACTGGTGCCCGCTCTAGCAAATAGATGATCAACGGGAAAATCGTGATTGAAAATATTACCTATAACGTTAGGAAAGGTAAAATAAAGAATGTTGGGGAAAAGTACCTCATACCACATTCCACTCACCTATATGTACTATGTGTTTATTAGATTTGTTGCCTTCACTCATAATTGGATGCAGTTCTCACATGACTTTTTTTTCCATCTAGGAATTTTCAGTTTCCTGGAAGAGGTAACTGAGGTTCTAAGAGAAAGGAGGTTGACCAATTGTTAAGCAAAAAATAGTTGGTTGCTAATACAGATGTGCAAAATAGTCACACAAATTCCTTTTTTACCAATTTTTAGCGTTTTTTCCTTTTCTTTTTCTTTTTTCTCTCTCCCTCCTTTTTGCCACACCCAACTATGCTCAGGGACTACCTTGGCTCTGCGCTCAGGGAGCAGACCTGCTCAGTCAGCCTTATGGTTGCCCAGTTTCAAACCTGGATAGGTCACTTGCAAAGAAAGCATGTCCCATCTCTCCAGTACCCCAAACTTTTGATCAGTTGAGGAAAAATATTCAAACAGATAAGACTCTTTATCCACCTACATGTACTTAAATATACATCAAATGGATGGACATGGAGACAATCATGTGGAGTCAAATCAGCCAAAAGAAAAGGAGAGATATGGGATGACTGCATTTATTTGTCAGGTATTTAAAAAACAGCATGATACTAATATCCAAGGCCAGGCAAAACATGGATCAGGTGGTCTCGTCAGTGGTTGGGATCTACTGCAAGTGTGTGGGAGTCAAAGGTTAGGTAAGACAGAGAAAAAGTACAGTGTACTAGTAATTGTTGGAAATGAAAATATTAGCCTAGAACTGAGCATTGAATGTAAGCAAAGGGATATACATGATAACCTCTAAATGTATGTATTGCAAGCCACAATGTGTAAGAGAAGAGAGGGAGAGAGAGAAGAGAGAGAAAGAGAGAGAGACAGAGAACAAGAGAGAGACAGAGAGAAAGATAAGAGGTTAAGTGTCTGCCATAGAGGCAGACTGGAGGGAAGGAGGAGGGAATCGGGACGTTGGTATTGGGAAATGGGCACTGGTGCAGGGGGTGGGTGCTGGAACACTGTATGACTGAAACCCAAACATGAACATCTTTGTAATTAGATATCTCATGGTGGTATAGTAATTTTTTTTTAAAAAAGAATTGAACATAATACAAAAACTTTAAATATATATCAAAATCTCCTACTACATCCCTAATCTAGGTCTTCTAGTGAGTCCAAGAGAAAACTAATTCTCCGGAGCAGAATTAAGGCAAACTTAATCATCCATCTTCAGGCAGGTTTGAAGCCTATTTTATATTTCATTCAGATAGCAGGTTGAAGAGAATGGAAAGTGACAAGGCCTCATTCCACTAATAAAGTCTCAATATTCCACCTGTGGGCCTGGAGAGATAGTATAAGCAGGTAAGGTGTTTGCCTTGTATGTAACCAACCAGAATTTAATCCCTGGCATCCCATTTGGTTTCCCGAGCACTACCAGGAGTGACTCCTGAGTGCAGAGCCAGGAGTAAACCTAACGCTGAGCATCACTAAATGTATGTGGCTAAAACAAACAAGAAAAGAATATCAGTATCCTACCTAGAACATATGTACTATTTGAGAGCTAGAGTTGGGGCTACCTAGCACTACCAGGTGCAGCTCACTCCTTCCCCATCTGGCCAGAGTGAAGGGCTAAGAAAGAGAAGGCACGCAAACTTCCTCCATTACTAAACAGCACTGGCAACAACTAGTGTCCTCTACTTCACTGAAGCATAGTTAATGGCTATTCAATGCAACTTTGAGATTTCTCAGACTGGTGAGTTACCCACTGTTCTCTCAGCCTCACTCAGTCAGCAGGGAGAGAAAATTGAGCATTTGATTCATTGCTTCGATTTCTAGTTTTGGTCACTGACTGAACACGATTAGGGAAAGGACAGAACGTCTCACTCAGGGCTAGGAGCATCATGACGCCAACCTCTCCGCCCAGCCTGATGCTTGTGTGACTGTCAGCACACTCCACTCCACACCTTTCTTTCCATCTGGGGCTTTAGCTCAGTGTTGACCCTTCATCTGGCCAGCTCAGGAAAGGAAGCAACTGTATCTTTCTCCTCTTTTTGGCCTGAATACCTGTGCTGAATTCTCCTTAGCCACCCTCCCCTTTTCTAATCTGCCTTTTAGTATTCCTAATTTGATTTCTTCTTTCTTACTCTAGTCTACCAGCTGCCTTCCTAGAAATAAATATCCTATTTGTTATTGAATTCCTGCCTTTGGCCATTCTCAATAAAGTGCACCTTTATTAATAAGCTGTCTACCCAGTATATTCTATTTACAGAATTCCTTTAGATATGGCCTTCTTAATAATAATGGGACATAATAGAATAGGTTTAAACCTATTTCCTCAGTCCTTCCATTTACTTCTTACACAAGTATTCTTGGTCTTTTCTCTCAATTTACCATTGTTTGCCAGTCAGTCCTTTTCTTCCAGTATACCTCTTTAGTTTTGCAGCTAAATCTTCATAGACATCTGCTCCAGGGTCAACTGTGTGGAACTGTAATTTCCCCCAGCCGCACCACCCTCTGGGTACATATGTGGAAACACTAATATTAATACCCTATTTTTTCTGGCTCATTTCCTCAAACTACCAATGCATGAAGCCAGATTCCTGAAAATTCCCTCTTAAGAATTTTTTAGACTCTGAGACCAATGTGGCATAGGCTGCTCTTTCCTGGGTTCCGAGCTCTCTCCACTGACCACTGTTCCTTTCTTCTGCTAGTCTGGTTTTTTCTGCCGCTGCTATTTGTATGCAGCTACTCTGCCAGGTACAACTGGTATAGTCATGGTATGGTGTCTTCTTACTGCAAGGTGCCAGATTGCTCTTTTGACCCCCATGTCAGCAACTCTTTGCTGGGGGCACCCCCTGAATAACTGACAACTCAGGGAAATAATAGAACACTGGCTATTCTTGCTGGAACTAATGTGTCCCCACAGTGTGCTGATGGGGACTGTATCCATTACTAAGTTGACCTTAATCAGTTGCTACAAAGGGCCTGAAACAGCAGAAAGTGATTTTCTTATGGTTTTAAAAGCAGAGCCTGGCAAGGTACCCGTGGTGTACTCAATATGCCAAAACGTTACTGTTTTTTGGCAGTTCATTTTGGCAGTCCATTATTATTGTTACTAATAATGGACATCATTCTCAATGAATGCAGACGTTACTGGAGCCCGCCCGAGCAAATCGATGAACAACGGGAAGACAAGTGACAAGAGACAAGTTTAAAGGCAGGAAATGTAAGATCAAAGATCTGGTTTCTTCTCAGACCACTGTCCTTGGCTGACTGCCTCTACTGTCTGCTCAGGGTTTTTTTTTTGTTTTGGTTTACTTTTCAGTCTGCACACACATCCCTCCTGCCTCCCTCTTCTTCCTCTTATTGGGCCCAAACCAGTCAGTTTGGGTTGGGACCACCTAAATGCTTTCTTTTTAATTTTTTGCCTCCTTTAAAGCACCTATCTATTCAAAGATGCTGGGCTTGATCATCAGGTAGGAAAATCATTACCTGTTCCTCGGAGCTATAGTCCAGTGGGGAGTTTGCCTCACACGCAGCTGACGGGTTTGATTCCCTGGCATTCCATATGGTTCTCCAAGCACTTCCAGGAGTAATTCCCAAAGTGCAGAACCAGGAGTAACCCCTGAGCATTGCTAGATGTGACCAAAAAAGCCAAAAAAAAAAAAAAAAAAGAACATGACAGCTGGAATTTCCATAGTTCGTTATTAACATCTCTACATGATTAGGCCCCCATGATACCCTAGTAGCTCCTGATTAGAAAATAATAATACGGGATAAAAGCACTAACACCTGACTGATGACAGGACATAATTCAGTCTCTGAAAGTTATTAATGGATCTATAATTAAGGGGAATAAACAGTTCATTCATTCCTATCTCTCTTTCTTCTCATCTTCCCCTCTCTCTCTCTCTCTCTCTTCACCCTTTTCTCTCCTCTCTCTCTTCTGTTTATCATACAGACACACACTCCACACTGCATGACAAATTCCTATCCTCCTTTGAAACTCAGTCCTCCATTTCCTCTATTTTTCATCGTTCCCTTTCCCACCAACCCGGTGTACCCCATCTCAAAAAGCTGTGCCTGAATCCACCACAACTTGAGCACACAAATCCATACACCCCAGAATCTTCAACCACGAGATCATCTTGATTCAAAATGAATCGCCATTAAACAGTAGCAGAGCCTATGCTTAGGACACTTAAAGACTGAAAGCTGAAGCTTGACGCATTTGTTAGCCTCACTCTGACAGACTTTCAGGGAAATTCTTTTTATCTACGTGACTTTCAGGAAATTCTTTTAGCTCCTGTGATCGTTAGTACCTTTCTCTCCAACATGCCCTTGACTGAAATACACAACCCCGCCTGGAAGGATGACTTGTGAGAACTATCTTAGTCATTAGAAATAAAGTGTCTAGGACAGAAGAGAAAATGCAAGAAACGCTCAGTCAACTCTAACCCTCATTATAGTTAATTTACTGCCGTGGTAGAGAGGTTGAGGACAGAGACCTACTCTGCTATGTCCTTTAAACAGACACTTAGGAAATATACGTGAAATTAGTGGTTTGCTCCCATGCCTATTGATTACGTCTTTAGTGTTTATTCAGATCTGACATATTTCATTTAATCCATTGTGGGGAGCTCAGAGACAGACCTCCGTGCTGATCTGTCCCTCAGATATCCAGCCGGGGGTCTCCATTCCTTTTAGAACTTGTGACCATCCCCATATCCTGCCTGTCCCTGGAAAGCACGTTCCATTTTTATATGGAAATAATGAACATTTGTCCATTTCTCCATTTCTCCCCCAGCTTACTGTAGGTCCCGTCCTCTTCCCGCCCTTTTCATGTATACATACTGTGACCTGCTCAATAAAGACGGTGTTTGATCAACGCAGGTGACTTGCGCTCCTTCTTTTCTTTCTCATTCAGGTCATGTCCCCCCTCGAGGTTTCCCCAGCTGAGTCCTCCCCTGCGGGTCGGGCGGGGGACCATCTTTTCCTCTTCTCCCTCATTTTTACTGCTCTCTTCATCTCTCTCTTATTCCTCCTCAGCTCATCTTTTCTTTTTTCTCTGCCCTCCTCTTCCCTCCTCTTCCTCACTCTTTCCTCCTAGTTTATCTCCCTGAGAGTATGATCCACTTGCCCTAAGTTCCCCAAGTCCTATTTGCACTGAGATATTTCTCATGTCCTTATTCCAAGAAAAAAATATAAATCCTCTCCATTTCCTGTAGGAAAATATTCTTTAATAGTTGTCTTTATTTGGGTCCTTTCATTCTCTTCTTTAGGTGGTGGTTTAGGAGGTTTCTTGAGACTAGATTCACTAGAAAACCATGAAAATGTTTAGGAGGAGCCAGTGTGATATAGTACAGCGGGAAGGGCATTTGCTTTGCACGCAGTCAGCCTAGCTCGAACCCACATGGTTCCCCAAGCACCGCAGTGTAATTCCTGAGTGAGAAGCCATGAGTAACCCCTGAGCATCGCCTGATGAGACCCGCAAAAACACCAAACAAACAAAGTATTTAAGAACACAGGGATGTAGAATAAAATCGACCAGTATGGATAGGATAACAGTCACCCTGGCAAACAGCACTGATTTTATCAGCATCTTGTACCAGGACCACCTTTTCTGGCAATGGGAAGATAGTGAATATTTTAATTTTATTTTTATTTTTGCCTTGAGTATATGATTTTCTAAAAGAGTCCAAACAGCACAAATCATACATAATTAAAGGGCCATGACTGTGCTCTAACAAAATGTTACTTAGAAGATTAAACAGCAGGTCAGCTTCCTACCTTTATATTCATTTCTGGATTTAATTTCCATCTCAATTCCACAAGTCTCATGTGCTCATTCTTTTTTTTTTTTTTTTTGAGGGAGGGTGTTGGGTCACACCCAGCAATGCTCAGGGGTTACTCCTGGCTCTGCACTCAGGAATCACTCCTGGCAGTGCTTGGAGGACCATATGGATTGCTGGGGATCAAACACTGGTTGGCTGCATGCAAGGCAAACGCCCTACCCGCTGTGCTATTGCTCCAGCCCCTCAGGTGCTCATCTTAATTGAAGGTGCAGGTATGGACTTGCTGTAGAGCGAGTGAGCATAGGACCTACAAGTCAAGGAATCCTTTGTTTCAGCATGCCTCGTGTCTGGGCTGTTTACTCTCAGTCTTCACTTCCAGTCAGTGTATTTTCAGAGCTGCTTATGTTCCATTCAAAGCCCTTTGAGAGTTGTTTTATAGGACTGTTGCTTTCATGGTGCTTCCTAGCAGATGATGTCAGTGATGTTAAGTGATGCTACTGTTTAGAGTTACTAGTGAGATTGGTGAGCTCAGTATTTAAGAATCTGTTTGTTATTAAGAGTAAACTGTCGCTATCTTCCCATTGTTCATCAATTTGCTCAAGCAGGCACCAGTAACATCTCCATACCTCCTGTTGCAAGCAAGCAGAGCCCGAGGGCATCTGTTTGCTCCAGGAACGGGAAGAGCCGCATAAACCATTCCTTCAGGACATGGGAATGAGGTCCATAATTGTTACTGGTTTTTGGCATATCAAGTAAAACACAGGTAGCTTACCAGGCTCTCCATGTAGGTGACAGATTAATAGATATTATTAACAGAATAAACAGATTCTTTGATTGATTGATTGATTGATTGATTGATTGATTGATTGATTGATTGATTGCTTTTTTTCGGACCACACTGGCAATGCTCAGGGTTACTCCTGGCTTTACATTCAGGAATTAGTCCTGGCAGTGCTCAGGGGACCTGATGGGATGCCGCGGATTGAATCCAGGTTGGCCGTGTGCACGGCAAATACCCTCCTCACTGTGCTATTGCTCCTGCCTCAGAATAAACAGAATCTTAATAGGTACTTTAGATGAAACAAAGTACAGAGACACAAAATAGGGTGATTTTTCTTTGTTACCTTTTAGCATTTGGTTAAAAATATGAGTTCTGAAAATAGAGATAACTTTTGGGCTTTAATAAATATAAAATAATTTCCTAAGTTATGGAATTGTTATGAAGAACAAAGGAAATATGTCACTCAACACTTGTCATGATGTTTGGAGTGTTCTAATTGCTCATTACATGTAGCCATTACACTTATAGGTCTTCCCTTTTATATCATCTTCTACCCAGTATTCTTGCTAGTGCTGTGCTGGCAAGAGTAAGCCCTCACCCAAATTAGGAGTGAGCTCTGAGCACAGAGCCAAGAGTAAGCCCTGAGCACTATTTGGTATGGTCCACAAACCAAAAAAAAAAGAATGTGAAAAGAAGACAGCTGATTATCTAGAGATAATCAGCTGTAAGAATCACAACATACTTCTTTTCAGATCTATGATAGCAAGAGACAGATGGTCTCAAATGTATTTATACTCTAACCCCCCATTTCAGACAAAAATATTACTCAGCAATTTTTAACCACTAGAAATCTACTTTCTTTAACCAAATAGATGTAAAGTACTCAAAGTCTACCCTAGACTGTCACTTTTAAAACAGAATTCTAAAGGGTTAAAAAGAATATCACTAACCTAAAATTTTGTATTTGACTAAATTACCTTTCAAATATGAAGGAGAAACAAAAAACTTAGAAACAAAAGTAAATTCATCAGTTATAAACCTTCCATTTAATAAGTTGTTACAAGTTCAAGAAAGGAAAAATGCCGTCTCAGTAAATTAGTTCTATTGAAAGACAAGAAGCACATCCGAGAAAAAAAATAAAATGCAAATAAAAGTGAAATGAGATGGCATGCCATAGCTCAATCCTCAGCAACCTTTATGGTCCCCCGAGTACTTCTAGGAGTGATCTCTGAACACAGAGCCAGGAGTAAGTGCCAATCACCACAGGATGTGGCCAAAGGAAGAAAAGAACAGAAAAAGAAGATTTGGGTGGAGAAATAGTACAGCAGACCTAGGTTCAATCCCCAGCGTCCCATGTGGTCCCCTGAGCCTGCCGGGAGTGGTCCCTGAGCACAGAGCCAGGAGTAAGCCTGGAGCACTGCAGGATGTGTGCCCCCTCCCAAGAAAAGGTGAAATGAAATCTATTATTTTATTCCAAACTAAAATGTTTTAAGAACATAAGTAATGGGGAAAATTATAATAGCACACAAATAAGAGAACTGAATAACTTCTATAATGTCATAAGAGACTTGTATCACTTGTATCACGTCTTCTTGTGTGTCATCGATTTGCTCGAGCAGACACCAATAATATCTCCATACTTCCTGTCACAAGCTAGTGTAGCCCAAGGGCGTCTAATAGCACCAAGAACATGAAGAGCATCAAACCATTCATTCCTTCCAGATCATGGGAATGAGGTCTATAATTGTTACTGGGTTTTGGCATATCAAATACGACACAGGTAGCTTGCCAGGCTCTGCTACCTGGCACACAAATAAGGGAACTAAATAACTTCTATAATGTCATAAGAGACAGCAATAATTATTAGATTATAATATAGCTGTAGTATAAGTGAAGTATTATGGCATTGTTTAAAGGTTGAAATATTATGGTACTATTTAAAGATTGACTTAGATTTGCTTAAAACTGCATTATGAGTGGTAGAGCCCTTCCATATATATGAAGCCTGAGTTCAATATAACTATTTTTTTCAGAGCTAGACTTTTCTAGTTCTGAAAAAAAAAAGTATTTTGTAAATTCTAAACCAATCATTAACTTTAAAAAGTGTATGAAATAAAGGACCTAAATTAAATCAAACAAAATGCTCCATTTGAGAAAATAACAGGGAAAAACCAATAACGAGAAAATGTTACACAAAGGTTTGCATGGCTGAAAACATGAGAGATATAAATTTAAGCATATCAATAGTCACTTTAAAAATAAATGATTCCAGTCAGAAGGGTAGTATCAAATATTAGTACTTGCTTACAGGCAGCTAACCCAGGTTCAAGCCCGGCACCACATATGGTCTCCAGGAGAGATCCCTAAGCACAGAGTCAGGAATAAGGCCTGAACACCATCTGATGTAGCTCCAGAGTCAGGAATAAGGCCTGAACACCATCTGATGTAGCTCCAGAGTCAGGAATAAGGCCTGAACACCATATGATGTAGCTCCCAAACATAAATAAAAATGAATGAATAAATCAAATCTAATTAATCTCTGGTTACATTTTCCTCATTATAGCCCCCTATATTCTCCATTGCCCTTATATGCTCTATTTTCTCCAAAATATTGTAACTGTCATCAAATTATAATCTATTTATTCCATGTGTTCATTATCTGTCATCCTGGTTCAGTATGAATCCTCTAGTTAAGGATTTCGGTCTGCTTCATTTGCTGATCTAAGAAGAACCTGACTTGACAAGTATTTGTTGAATGAATAAAGTCCCTAACACTCTCTAAGGATGTCTTCCAACAATACACTCTGTTCTCAGAACATGCATTGTGCTATATACCAAGATTCTGAAAATTGCAACTCTAGGTCAAGTTTGTCCTGCTGCCTTCATCGTGTTTGCTTTGTTCTTTTTTTTGCAAATTATGTCTTACTTGAATACATAGTCACATTTATTTGCTAACTTATTATCTACAAATTCTCTCAAGATATAAAATTAGAGTTGAGTAGTTGCACCAGGTATTTTGTGATGCTCAAAAACTAAGTAATTCAATAAATGGTATTGATGGGGGGGAAAATGTGATTCCCTTAGTGTAATAAAAAGGGGGAGCAAATGGGCTCATTGCTATTAAATATGCAAAATAAACAAGCAAAAATGATTTTAAGTCTTCATTTCTTGCTCCATTCCTTATTCTTTGTAAAATTTATTTCCTTAATTTTCTTATAACAAATTGAAATAATTTTGCTTCTGACTTTTCCTATTTTTATTTCTCTGAATTAAATCTATTATATCAAGGGAGAGTCTCAGACATGGGGCAGAGCTGTTACTTGCTCTCCCTGTGCCCAGCTGCTCGTGAGGTACCCGGGAGGCATGGCGGGTTCTAGCCCTGGCCTGCCACCCCAGCAGAGCCTCACAACAAGCCAGACCACCTCCCCTACTCCATGGGGCCCACCATTTTCCATATCTTGACTTCCTTCTCGTCACAACTCCACCCAGCAGACCAGACTATCACAGCCCGGATCATCCACAGCCACACTGCAGCAGTTTTTTTTCAATCCGGCCCAGGTATGCTGAACCAGAGACTCTCAGACATGGGGCAGAGCTGCTACTTTCTCTCCCTGTGCCCAGCTGCTCATGAGGTACCCGGGAGGCATGGCGGGTTCCTAGCCCTGGCCTGCCACCCCAGCAGAGCCTCACAACAAGCCAGACCACCCTCCCCTACTCCATGGGGCCCGCCATTTTCCACATCTTGACTTCCTTCTTGTCACAACTCCACCCAGCAGACCAGACTATCACAGCCCAGCTCGCGCTGCCACTAGCAGCTGCACGGTTCATCAATAAATGCTTTATTTAGAGGTGACTACAAGAGTATGCCACCCACACAGCAAGCCTGGCAAGCTGCTCGTGTAGTATTTGATATGCCAAATACCAGTAACATTTATATTAGGTCATTCCCGTGACCTAATATAATGGTTTGAGGCTCTCTATGCTCCTGGAGCAAGTGCATGCCTTTGGGTTCTACTAGCTTGAGACAGGACATATGGAGATATTACTGGTGCCCGCTCTAGCAAATAGATGATTAACGGGAAGATAGTGATAGTGATATCAAGGGAGAGGATGTGGAGAAAGGAGAATGATACAAAGGTGAGAACAAATGCATATTTTAATAGTCATTAGTCAAAATCCATCAGTTAAGTCTGAAATTTGAACTCTCATAAGCTTTAAGCTGAAATAATTTTCTTCATATAAAACTTAGAAAAAAATGTTAAAAGATGGTTGAGAAAATCATTCCTATATATGGGCTTGTGTAACTGCTTCTTTTTTGTGCACTTTCTTGGGGTTTTTTTGTTGTTGTTTTTTGCCACAGCCAGCATGCTCATGGGATACTCCTGGCTCTGCACTCAGGAATTACTCTTGGCAGGGTTTGGGAGACCACATGGGATGACAGGGATTGAACCTGGGTTGTCTGTGTGCAAGGCCACAGCTCTACCCACTGTATTATGGCTTAGGTTCCTATTTGATCTGTTTGGAAAAGAGTGATTGAAATAATTCTTGCTGCGATGGAAGGTTGAGATGCATCAATTCTACCTGCAGAAACATCTGTGCACTCTGATGAAAACTCAGGTCCCGGGCACTTACTGAAGGAGAGGTATCAAACAAATCCAACAGATGAGGACAGCAGAATATAGGGCACCAAATTCTTGAAGGAACTACAAATAAATGTGAGCCCAGAATGCTGAAGATAACTCTTTCAGTCTACCAAGCAACATTATTTCTTTCATGCCACATGCAATATATGGTCAAGCAGTCAGAGTGAGAAGTTTAAAGGGAGGGAAGTGTTGTGAATAGAAACTACATGGATGAGAGCAAATAGAGATTCTTTATGCACAGCTGCTGTATCAAGGAACTTGGCAAGCATACGGAGTTCCAAAGAGACACAAAGGTAGACAGCAGATTTGCAAAGCCTTATAAGGAAGAAACTAGGTTCACAGTACAACTTGATTGCTGGATGGTTGGAGTGAGTTAGACAGAGGTGACGTAAAATAAAAAGTCAAATCTCATGCAGTGGTGTGAGGTGACATATTTGTGTCACATATTTGTGTGCTTGGCCCTGAGTTGGTTGTAGTGCCAAAATATAGGAATTAATTGAGTCAGAGGATTAAAGTAGGGTAAAGTGCTTGCCTTACAGTCAGTCCCAGTTTTATCCCCAGCACTACCTATGTTCCCTGAGCTCCGCTGGAATGAATAATAAGTCACGTGCACAACTGGGTGTGGTCCAACCCCCAATATATAGAAATAAATATAGACATATCTATATAGATCGCAGAGATGTAGAAAATATACAGATATTATGTGTGTGTGTATTTGGTAGTCATTAGTGAAGTTCTAGTTGTTATGGGAATTAGCTGCAGAGGTTGTGGTTTCTATAGAGGTTATGGTTAAGAGTACTTTTTCCATGTATCTAGCCAATGTCTATATGACTATTATTCTGGAAAAAAAGAGAAAATGTTTCACATAAATCACTTGATCACTTGGCACTCCGTTATTCATTGATTTGCTCAAGTGGGCGCCAGTAACATTTCCATTTGACCCTATACTTTGAATAAATTTATAGGGAATGGGAATTGTTAATAGGAGGAAGGGGGAAGTGATTAAGTACTTCATTACTTAATCACTAATCATCTAATCAAAAATGAAGGAATGAAGTACTTCATCACTTTTGATCACTTTTGATGAAGTACTTCATTACTTCATCTTTGATTAGATACTTTAGATTAGTTGGTTACTTAAGGAATAGAACAAAACCCTAAGAGATATGAATAGCAAGTGTTCATCTTTCACATTTCTTTAATAAAACTCTGGACATCTGTGTTTTGTTAGTTCCTTTGTTTTTCATTCCTTCAAACTAAGAGGAGACTTTTGCCAAGTTTTCCTGCATCTGTAGGCTGGCATTTTGATTAAAGGACCAAGAGTCTTCACACAGGTAGTAAAATATTCTGGAGGCAGAGGAAAACCGTAAGTGAATAGAAAAGCACAATTAGATAGATTGATAAGAACAACCTGCTAGAAATGTGCTATATCACTTCCAAGAGCACTCAGATACTTGAAGGTTTGTTGACATTTCATTATCTGCCCTGCAAGGTGAGGTTATAACTCAGCTATTATAATTCCCACTAACTGAAACTTTAGTACACAAAATATTTCAACTTAAGTGTACCACCCTCCACTTTCAGGAAAGGGAAATTAAATCATCTTTCCATTTCTAAATTTTAGATAGAATAGATTTTGCTTGGTCTGTACCATTTTTGCTTACAGCTCAACTGTCAATAATAAATAATGTATGCAAGATACAATTATAGAAATTCACACAAAGCAAGGCTTAAAGAGGGCTAATTTTTATGGTTCCCTACTCATAAAATGGTCTAATTTTTAGCAATTTCCTGCTCATGAAAAACCCCTTTTTAAAAATCAACTTGTCTTTGAAGCAGAACATTCATACTGGCTTTTTTCTCTCACGACAGCACTGAGATTCAAATGTTGATTGGGATTTCATGAGAAATTTGGCCTTTTTTCTTTCCTCACCTGCTGATGAAAGCAAAATCTATTGCAAATTACGCTAGTGAAATTCCTTGTCACCCCTTGTTATCGGAGCTCTAGAAATCAAAACAGAGCTCTTTCTAGTCGATGGACAAATCAGAGATGATCTGTAAATGCATGTTTGTTGAGTAGTCATTCGCATCCCAGAAGGATTGGAATATTTATAAATACCCCTGAGGGTCTAGCCCTTCATTTTGTTATTTTGAATTACTGTTGTTCGATGTCCCTACCAGGCATAGATTCTTCTTGAACATATAACTGCTTAGGCGAGTTTTTAAAGGGTCCCCATTGGCAGGCACAGGGTAAACGTAGCCCCTGGCCTCAGTGTCAGGAGGTTAATGCTCTGGATGTGTGTGTGTTGTTAATAGACATGTGGCTGTTGGTAACCTCTGACCTTTATGAGCTGTAGTTAGCTCACCTGCTAAATGAGGGGTCTGCCTTCAATAACTTCAGGAGCCCTTTTTCAAGACAGCCTTCCATGACTTTGAAAAATGTGAGTAACGGGCTATCACATGACCTTTTCCAAATTTTACACTTAGTAAAAAGCTGAGGTTCCAAGAAGATCTCCCAAGAAGATCTAGGTCTCAGGGTAGATGGGTGAGGGGGGAAGAGGAAGCACCATTAAGTATGGTTTAATCATATAGTTAAATCTCAGTGTCCTTACACAATTGAAACAAAATTGTAAAGTTAGTAAATGAATAGGTGAATAAGTGAATGCTTGCAAGACAATGTGCCAAAGGAAGAGAAAGCAAACAGGAGAATAGGTGACATTTATGTGTGGAGCTGATAGGAAATGCCACTATACTGAAATAGGAACAGGAGCAAATGAATGAGGCATTCATTTATTCATCTACTCATTAATTTATCTTTTTATTTAGCAAAGTTAGTCATCCTATATAATTGATGCTTTTCTTTGTGATAAAATCTTAGCACATGGGCAAGGCAGATGCATGCATACAGCATACAATATAGTGGAGACTAATGATGAGGAGGAAAATTCAAGATTAGGCAGTACATAGTGAAATTCTCATTAAGGTGCAGCATTATGAAGAAAATACATGAAATATCAAGAAAGTGGGGAGCAATATAAAGAAGTGGTTAGAGATGAGGGTGGTCACAGAAGCAGACACAGATAATCATTTAAAAACCAGAAGGAGAGGTTCTGGCAAAGGGAGTGATACTACTAAGATTCTATAAAAGGAATGTGCTTGCAGATTCTAAGCAAATCGAATATAACCACAATAGTTGAAGTTCTGTGGCCAGGGAGGATGAGCTAAGTTGAGATCAGAAAAAGACAATGGTCAAATAACGTAAGTCCTCGAAGACAGTGGTAAAATATTTGGTTGTTTTAAAGTTTCTGAAATTATGCTTTCTAACCTAAATATACTGTTTGTATAATTATACAATTATATATTCTAACTATTAAATAATAACAATTATTTACTTAAACACTTGCTGGAGATGTTGCCTATATTAATTCAGACACTTTTCACATAAGTCCGTAATAATTGTAATCAAATTTCTTCAGAGATAAGAGAACTAAAGGTAAGAAATATTTCTTATGACTCCTCCGAATACAAGAACACCTTACTCTTATAGGGTATAAAAAGATACAAAGCAAGGAGGTAAACAGTATGCCATGAAAATAAACTTTTTGTCTATAAATTCAAAACTGAGGTTACCAAGAGGTAGAGAGGTTTAGAGGGAGGGAGTGTCTTTGGCATTTTGGTGGTGGTGGAAGGTCAGTAACTTTATTTATCAAACTAAAACCACTTACATGATCATCACCATATTACCTCAACTATAATGTGTGGTGGTGGTGGTGGTGTGTGTGTGTGTGTGTGTGTGTGAGTGCATATGTGCATACAAAACAACAAAATGGAAGATCAAGATTAGGAATTATAATTTGGGTCTTTTCATTTTAAATATGATATGAGCACTTGATCACTTGATCACTTGAATCCCGTTATTCATCGATTTGCTCGAGCGGGGAGCCAGTAACATTTCCATTGGACCCTATCACGTGCCAATGTAGCCCAATGGCATCTGGTTGATTCAGGAATATGAAGAGCCTCAAACCGTTCCTTCAGGGTCTTTACAAGGAAATCTGACCATCTTGTAGGTGGGCGGCCACGTGATCTTTTTGACATCCCATGGGATCCAGTCGGTAATGGCTCCAGTCCAGCAGTTGTCTCCAAATCGCATTACATGTCCAGCCCATCTGATTTTCGATGCCTTGGCAAATGAGACAGCATCCCTGATTCTGGAATAGCCACGGAGGTCAGAGCTCCGGATTCCTTCTCTCACTTGAGTGAGGCGTGATATTCCAAGCATAGCTCTTTCGATTCTTCTCTGGGAGACCCGAATAGCATTCTCATCCTGCTTTCATGGGGCCCAGGTCTCTGAGGCGTATGTTAATGCAGGGAGAACAGTGGAGTCAAAGAGATGTGCCCAGAGTCGGAGGTTCTTTGTCCTTTTAGCTATTTCTTCGATGCCTTTGTAGGCATTCCATGCCGTTCTCCTCCTCCTGCGCAGCTCAGGTTTTAGGTCATTCATCATGTTGACTTCTCAACCTAGGTACACGACCTAGGCTGCATTCAGAGATGTTTGTTCCATTGAGAGTGAATGGGGCCTCTGGATATTCCATGATATGAGCATTGGAGGTCAAAATTGAAGAACATTTATTTTAAAATTATAGCTCTGTATAGAAGACATTTTTATTGTGATAAATCTTGCAGGAAGCTGAGAAGTGCCTTTGACATACTGGCTCTTAAGTAGACATTAATGGCATAAATCTAAAATTTGCTAATTCACTTGTTTCTATACACCGAGAAGTTTGAGAGGGAGAATGAGTATAGCTTAGAATTTATTTTCACAAGTTCACAATTTTCTTTCTAGACATTATTCTAAATTTCTGAAAAAAATCTGTTTTCTACTTTCCTAAACAGTTCTTAAAAAACTTCAGGGCAAATATTTTCCCCCAACACCTTCATTTCTCTGTTGTCGGGTTTCCCCCCACAGCCATGTTTCTTTCTAATATTACTTATTAATTTTCACCTTTCAAGAGTTCTCATTTTCACCTTTCAAGAGTTCTACAGGTACCCTCTCAGTGACCTTTAGAACCTGCTTCTTTGCATCAGGATCTAATTATAAGAAGTGCACTCAATTTGCCTGACACTGACCACTGCCCCTCACTACATTGTGCCTTGGCAAAAACACCTATGGATATAATGTTTTCGGTTCATAATAGGGGAGTAAAAAAAAAACAATGAGCCAATTTTCCAATAAAAAAATAGGAAGCAGAGCAACTAGGAAGTCATGACATGGTAAAGGGATTTTTCAGAGGTTAGGTTGCAAATTGAATTGCAAGGATTAGCTTACAGAGCAGCAGAGTGAAGAAAGAAATCCAAGAATGGGTGAGAAACTAAGGCCTGTGCTTTTTTTCTTCTAAAATCACCGAGCTGAGAGGTGGCCAGTGGCACACTGCTAAAACCCAACCATACCTAACTGCAAATCATGTACTTTAATACATTTAAAAATTGTTTTAAACTTTTTATTGATATTTAAAAAATCTGATCTGACATGGAATATTTATTGAAAAAGTAACTCTTACATTGATAGAGATTTTTGTTGCATTTTTTATTTATGAAGTTTTTAAGTGATTTCTATAATACAGTACTTTCTAATATAAAGCCAATATTTTGTATCATAGGATAAAATATGTTTTATACTTTTATAAGTCTATCCAGAGCGTCCCTTAGGATTGATCAATTTTATCTAAAATTTCAAATGTACACAAACAAAATTATAACATTATTTTTAAGATCTATAATCTGCAAAACAGATACCATTTTTGAAAACTACTTGATCAACTTAGGATTGATTTACAATTTTATGGAACTGCAGATTTGCTCCTTCCATCTATATGTGTATAGGTGTCACCAGTTCCACAATTAAAAATAGCAAAAGAAAGAAAGGAAAACTTTCCCATATGAGGGACAAAGAAGAAATCAAATAAAGGAACAGCAAATGGTCAAAGTTACCAGACCAAAGTCAGAACTAACAGTGACCTCACACCCACCACCCTGGATGAGTAACCCTTTTAAAGTTTGATTTTAATTCTTGATGTGCTGTAAAGCCTCATGGCACATTTTAATTCCTCAATGGTTTTGTTCAACGTTACTGCTTGCTATGCACAAAATAATTATGAACGCTGACTTTGATTGGCCTTTAAAGAGACCTGGAGTGCTATGTTGATGCTTTCAGAAATTGATGTGTATAACCAAAGCTTGATAGCAGCACCTATTTAGATTATTTTGCCTTTTCTAGTTGTATAATTTTGTTTTGCTGCCACCCTGGACCGTCATGTCCTAAAGCTGAAGGATTACACATTAGGATGAGAGATGCTTCCTCTAAACACGGAATAGTTACAAAGCAATCATAATAATGAAATGGATCGTGGGTGGAATGTGCCTGTGTTTTCTCATTATGGCATAGTTTGCTGTGATGTTCCAGTAATGAATGTACCACTTGTATGTATTAAAAATGATATAAATGACCATTATAGAAATGTTATCTTTCTCCCATGACAATTTTGGGGGACTGCCTTTTGTTGAAAAGAATGTTATCACTTGTGTGCTAAATTTTTAAGTGGATGGCTTTATTTTTATGTATAAGTAATAAAGGGAAATTTAATAGAGCACTTCATGTGTCCGTTTTTTCTTCTTTTGCTATTTTCCATTTACCTTGATGATGTCTTTTAAAAGTCCCAGTTATACAAAGATCATTTCCACATTTGGAAGGGTTTGATTAGCCAATGGTATAAAGAGGCTCTGAAATGTGCAGGTCCCTCTGAGTGAAAGAAACCTTGATCTTGTCTTATATGGAGAATAAAAAAAAGTGAATCCCTCAATGGGAAATGGTTCCATGTCAGACATAGCCAGAATCCCTTCATCTCTGTAATCCATTTTTAATCTTGTGTAGTTGTTCTGACCATTGAGGTTTCTAGCTCTTCAATGTCTACCAAATGTCTATATACCTGAAATGTCTATAGGTTCAAAAGAATTTGAGTATTAGTCATTTTTATTGATAATACAATATTCATGCCCCCATGTGTGCTGGATTTATTCATACCATATACTTATTCATTTTTAAACCTCATTTAGATCAGTTTAACTTTGCCATCACAGTCAATGCATTTGACACTAGCTTTTATTCCCCAACGCCTTTACCTATTAAAATTCTCAAACAGTTTAGATGTTAGTTGTTTCTGATATGTATTTTGTAGCTTATAAAATGGGCAATTTGCACAAGTTACTACTTATTCCCAGCTACTGTTTCCTGCTATGGAAAGTAGGAATCAAACTAAGACGCCAACGAGTCTCCTAGAGAGACATTTCTCTCTCCTTTGAGTCACATTCTTACTCTGGTCTTCAGAGAAATAAAATTCAGGATTTGTTCCACTTTGTCAATGTGCTCAGAGCATGTCCCCAGCATGGTGTCGTCACGGCTCTGCAACTGAAATATCCACCTCCTTTGGGTCCTTCTTCCTCTGTGTAGACTTACTCAAGGAATTGTTCCTAGAGCAACCTGACTGCTCACTCAGGCTACTTTCTTCTCCTGGACCAGGTTTGAAATGAATATTTTGCCTCCACTTCATATTGCCACATAATAGTCATACCTGGACCGGTTATTGTATAAAGAATAAGGTTGTTGATTCTGCATACTTCCAGGAGAGTTTGGATGTTTTTCTGCAATTTTTGTTTGGAGGAAGGCTACAATTGGCAGCTTTTGGATTTACCCCCTGACATTATGCTCAGATATTTCTACTGAGCTGGCAGGGGTGGGGGCATCATGCTCAGATATTTCTACTGTACTGGCAGGTTGGAGGGAAGGGAGCCGACCTTGTGTGGTAGTGCACCGAGACTAAAGGAGCTGACGATATTCAAGGCAAAAAATCCTGCCTTCTGTACAATCTCTGCGGTCCCTACATGAGAGTTTAGACTGTGGGATTGCTCCATATGCAGCTGGAGGAAAGATCCATCCTTTCAGAGACCCGTTTGCTACAGTTGAACACCCAATATTAGATTAAAGGGTGAAAGACAGAAAGCGGCCATAGTCCTTTGCTTCATTTTCCTACATACTTTCCCTCCCAGTAGTAGAGATTAGTCTCAACAGTAAAACTGATGCTTAAGGTTTGCTTGATCTCCATTTTTTGAGTCTTCCTTCCCATTGTGTAGGATCTAAATGCCAAAATTGGCTGGTTTCACGCAGTTTACCTTCACGCTTCCCACATTCAGTCAAACCTCAACAAATTATTTTGACAATTAAATGAATAGCATATGAAAGACTATTTAGCATTTCTGGGTGGGGGGGCAGAATTTTGTTTTCTATTATATGTACTTTGTGCATGGAAAATACATAGTTATCTACTGAATATGTGGCATACTCAAAGAAGTCTGTTTTATTGATTCAAAAATAGACTGGGGGCTCCATAAATCTTAAGACCAGATTTCCATAGCTATGAAGAGATGCTTTTGTACGATCTTATTTTAGTTTCCTGTTTGAACCTACCTAATGTAATGGCCTAATATTGCCTTCATTAATCTTTTAACACTTTACAACTTTGTTTCTTCCATTCAATATATTAAATATCAATTTAGATCACTACTTGGCATGTCATATAGTAGTTTTAATCATAAAATAATAAGAATTGCGTACATTTCTTTTCTATCTTTAATTTAAAATTATGTGCATAGATAAGTTCCATCATTAGCACTCTTTTAAACATGTGAAATCATTCATTTTTCAACTTTTCTAATTTTTCTTCAAGTGTTCTTATTGTTTGCTTTCTTTTTTTTTCTTAAGAATAGCTGAATTTGCATGTCTAATTGTCATTCTCTCCCATCATCCAAGGCTATCATACTTCTTTCCTTCATAACTTTTGCTTCAAAATATAAAAACAGATTTAATAGAGAAAGAAAGTGAAGTTCAGAGGTTAAGTTACTGCCTGATTCTTCCCAGAGCTAGGAAGAGGCACCATTTAAATTAACTTTTATTTTTGACTGAAAACCAGTGCCATTCTATCAGGCTAAGTGGGTTTATCAATACAATCATTTTATTTATTCAGGTACTTCCTGATTTATCCTCAAATTCAGGACGTGTTATAAGTTCAAACCATAAATCATTTTTTTAAACCTATAATACAATAAGTTTTATTTACTCAGCTAGTGTATGCAGAAAGTTATTCTAAGTTATGACTACTGCATAAAATTAAGCTTGTTACACCAATATTTGGATATGTATTGGATATGGATTAATTATCGAGAAAAGGTCATAGGTCACTTGAATTTAACCTTGTACTATGTGTTTCTTTATGACAAAATTGCACTTTGCTGTGCACTTATTTTGTCTCCTAAATCCAACTTTCTATAGGTATTAATAGCAAACATTTGGCTACATTAATAAGATTCATAAATAGTTTTTAATATTTCTGATGGAATTCTCCTGACATGTTTTCAACTAAGGAAATTAAGGCTCAAAATAATGTGTACTTTTCCTTAATCACAATCTGAGTAATTTAGAAGTTTGAACCCAGGTTTTCTGTATCAAAAATTCCCTATACTTAAAAATTTTTAATCAATTATGATGTAATCAAAATTTTACATTAGAGCTCTAGATTTTGCTTTCATAAGAGCTTTTGTTTTTTTTTAAATCACAACAAATGTTAATTTCTAATCTTATGATTTACAGCATCTAATTAGTTATAAGTAAGATACATATAATGTTATTGTGTTCTGCATCTTTATGTTTTCAAAGAGGTTACTTATATGTATTATGTATTTGCACCTTTTACAAAACTCAGTCTTTGCTCTACCTCAAATTAATTATCAAATAATGATAGCATTATACACAGTGTATCATTTCATAATTTTATCAACCATTTAAAGCACTGAAAACCTAGAAATGAGACTGCAAAAATAACACTGACCTAAAGATTCTACTCTAGGCCAGGAAATTAGTTTAATGGACTGCATGCAAATTTGCACCAGGTCAGGTTCAATTCCTGGCACCACTTCTGATCCCCTCAGCACTTTCAGGAGCCGCTAACTCCCTAGCACAGAGTTGGGAGTAGTGTCTGAATACTGTTGGGTCCGACCCAAAATACAAACAAAAAGAGTCTGTTCTAATTAGCATTTTCGCTTAATGAGTTATTTAGCTGCTAGAGCTGTCACTAAATTTCCTTAGTCCCCTTCAAAAAATTAAAGTGGATTTTTTTGGTGACTGGATGAAACAACCTAAGCTTTTTTTTTTCAGTATGTTTCTGAAACTGATTAATTCTTTGCAAGTGAACCACGGGTTTATACATTTCATTTAGCCAATAGACGGATTTCAGTGGTAAGATTTAAGGATGTATTCTTTTTAATATCTATGCATATATATATTGTGTGGGTAATTTATCAGAAAATTTTTGTTTTGTTAAATGAAAATAAACAGAAAAGGTGAATTCATTTCAAAGGAATGTCTTTGCAAATACCTGAAGAAGTTGTTAAAACTACAGAATGCTTTAAGTAGCTTTCTGGTTTTTGCTTTTTATGTTCAACTTCTTGGCATCCAATAATACCAAATGTTAACTAGTAAAAATAAAATCATTTCGATTTTGCATAGATCCTACTGAATAATCTGTATTTTAATGTGGGCGATGCTGAAGAGTTGTGGTTTTGTGTCACATACTTGGCAATCAATTTGCATTTAGTTTGTCCATTGTTTTCTTGTTTGCAAATTTACAGTTCCAAAAGATGCTTACTGATTTATTACTTCCACTGAAACATGAATTCCCTATGATGACTGTAAAAATGCTTTGGTCTTGACCCCAATTACTCATTTTCCTCTTGTATCACCTCCTGGGGCTCATTAGACCATCTTGAATTAAAAAAAAAAGTATGTGACCAAATCTATACAGAAATTTTTCACTGGCAGCGTTCATTTATTTATTCAGCAAGAAGGCTTGGGGCCCCTCCTAAGGTGCCCTAGAATTCTGAAAGGTCTTGGTAATAGAAATTTCAGATTAGAAAACTTTTTTGATAACAACAACAAATAGCAAAAGTCCAGTGAAATGAAAATAGGGGGGGAAAAGGAAGTAAAGCATAAATTTTCAGAGTGTACATAGTATGTAGTATATAAAGAAATTAGGAACTGCATGTTCATTTATCTACCCTGTTTGGAGGAGGAAAAAATGTGAGGGAAAAATAGCAATAGAGGAAAAGACAGAATAATCTGGACCAGGGTTTACCATAGTGGAAGGTACTGTTGCCCCTGGACTTGGGTCTTATGGACTTAAAATCATTCTAGTACTAGCATATTGGGTAGAAGTTTTTTCTACAGTCTCCCAGACTTAGAGTTCATAGGTGAAAAGTGAGTCTCAAATTTGGCCAGTGAGTAACCCCAGATATTTTTGCCAGAGTTCTACTAAGATGGTAAAACATAAATATATACTCAATACCTGAGAAAGAATTCAACTTTTTCTCTAGAGAACAAAAAGTGAAAAAAGGCGTTCTTGGAGTCATTGTTTCAGAACCACACATGACCTATTTAGTAACCTCTTGATGCTGCTGTGAGCTACGTTGCCAACATCTGACACCAACGGTCCTTATTATAAGTACTTTAGGACTCCTGTAGATTGAAGGTACTGGGGAATAGTGATGAGCAAGGAAGGTCTATGAAATTAGAATCCTTCTGGTTGGAAAGATGGCAAATTTTTAGAGCAAAATAGTCTCTCTGAGCATTTTTCCAAGCTGGGAAGTAATAAGCACTATTTTTATTCTCATTTAATCTCAAAAAGTAAATTATAATGCGTGCTCTATTAATATCTGTGTTCCATAGATGAGAAAATGGAGGAGACCTACATCTGCTAACTCTAATTTTTCACAGAGAAAGTGGGTCTGGGGCACAAAGTGCCTAGTAGCAAATCTAAGAGCAGAGACTAGGTAGCAGCAAGTAAGGAACTCAGTGTCCCTCCTCTTTCACATCAATTTACTTCTCAGTTACCTTCTTGTGTATCCTTATCTTTAATCCTCTCTGAAAACAGTTTCTACCTCATTTCCCCCAATGACTTTATCATACTCTTTGCCAACAGTTGGATAAACACTTGACTGGTATTCAACCGGTGCTTTCATCATCTGGAATCAACCTTTGACTGAACTCCTACCTAGCTTCCCCTTGTGACTTCCTAGAAAAGAAACCCAATTTCCACTCTGCTAACTGAAGTGTTCCCTTCCTGTGGGTGATTTCCCCAGGGTGAGTGTGCAGGTGATTCATCTGAAGTAGGCTGGCAGGTAGATAGGAAAGGGCCCCAATGGCAGAGCTCTTGGAAGGAATAAAACCAATAGCCTTAATGCTGAGGAAGTCCACCTTCTGGACACAGGAATAAAGGCCCTCTAAGACTTTACCTGGGTCAGCACAAATGCAGATAAGGTTGGACCCATCTCTGAGAGAAAGTCCAGCATGAACAAAGGCCAGGAAAGGAATATGCAAGAAGACCATCAACTACACCCAGCTCTCCCCTTTTGCAATCATCCTAACAATGGACTCTGAGGTAGATGCCCCATCTGGGGCAGTTTGGGGAGAAACTCTATAAAAGCCAACTTAAACAAAGGAGGCTGTGTTTCTACTGAACACGTGTCCCCATTGTCCCACTTTTAATGTACTTTCATACTTCATACTTTAACATTAAAGTGTGTGTGTACTAGGGATCTCTCCACTCTGGAGAAGGCTCATTCTCTCTTGATGGCTTGGCATTCTCTCTCCTCTCTCTCTCTCGTTCCTTCCTCAAAACTTCTATTAGACTCCGCTGCTTGTCTCCTCCTGAAATTCTTTCCCAAGAGACCAAAGTGAAGGACCCGAAAGGCCCGAGGAAGCTCTAGGACTGACTTCCCTTTCCTGCCAGAGCAAGGCCAATAAGACTCTCTGCACTGCTAGATGTCCGCTGCTCTTCTCCAGGTGACAGAGGTGGAAAGAGGGAAAACAACAGGTTCCCTCCTGGAGGCTCCCGCTCTCTCCTCCCTACTCACCTAGTCACCCGGGAACCCCATCAGCATCACATACATACAACAGGAGTTTTATATATATATATATATTTATATATATATATATTATATATATATATATATTTATATATATATATTATATATATATAAAACTCCTGTTTTATATAATATTATATATTATATATAATATATATATTATACCACCGTGAAATATACAAATACGAAGATGTTCATGTTTGGGTTTCGGTCATAGAGTGTTCCAGCACCCATCCCTTCACCAGTGCCCATTTCCCACCACCAATGTCCCCAACAATGTCCCCAATTCCCTCGCCCTCCCCTAACCTGCCTCTATGGCAGGTTCTTTATTTCTTTTTTCTCTTTCTCTTTCTCTCTTCCTCTCTTCCTTATTGTATACATTGTGGATTACAATACATACATATAGAGGTTATCATGTGTATCTTTTTGCCTGTATTCAATGCTCAGTTCTAGGCTTTATCCCTTTCGACAATTATCAGCACACAGTTCCCTTCTCTGTCTTACCTAACCTCAACTCCCACCCGTCTCTGGTAAATTCTACCCACTAACAAGACCTCCTGATCCATATTTTGCCTGACCTTGGATATTGGTATCATAATATGTATATATATACATATTAATCATAATACATATTATGTGTGTATACATACATACATACATACATACATACATACATACATACATACATATATATTCCCAGGAGTGGTATGGCTGGGTCAAATGGGAGCTCAATTTCTAGTCTTTGGAGGAATGTTCATATTGTTTTCCAAAAAGGCTGCACCAGTCGACATTCCCACCAACAATGGATGAGGTTCCCCTTTTTCCCGCATCCACGCCAGCACTTGTTGTTCTTGCTCATTTGGATATATACCAGTCTCTGTGGTGTGAGATGATATCTTGTTGTTGTTTTGATTTGCATTTCTCTGATGATTAATGATGATGAGCATTTTTCATATGTCTTTTGGCCATTCTAATTTCTTCCTTGTGGAAGTTTCTGTTTATTTTTTCTCCTCATTTTTTGATGGGGGTTGGCTGTCTTCTTCTTGTAAAGTTCTACCATTGCCTAATATATCCTGAATATTAACCCGTTATCAGATGGGTATTGGGAGAATATTCTTTTATATTCTGTGGACTGTCTTTGTATCTTGGCCATTGTTTATTTTGAGGTGAAGAAGCTTTTTAGTTTCATGTAGTCCCATATGTTTATCTTTGCTTCTAGTTGCTTTTGCAAAACAAGAGTTTTCAACCTGTGTAAATCCAAGCAAACATGCAGTAGAATGTCATCAATGGAGAAGGTAAAGTAAAAAGTTCTTAGAAAATATTTCACCTGAACTAATTCCTGGAATAGGGAAATGTGGTCTTGGAATCACACCTAATGCCTTAAATGATTTCTCTGGCAGCCTCTGATCTTCCATAGGGTTCCAGGGCATTTGTAATAGTGCCTTTAGGGAATATTACAGAATATTCTCTAATATATTCCAGGGAGAGAGGGAAACTCTAAAGAGCAGGAGAGAGTGGCTCTAGAGATCAGATTCTAGAATAAGAAGGAAGATATTCTCCTTGTGTTTGGAGAGTCGTAGCAGAGAGAGCCAGAAACTTAGGGAGATTTCTTCCTTCTTCCAGAGATTTCTCTGTAAGTGATGCATTCCTTTTGTTTGTGGTGTTTATGCTGTTTGATATTCTACTTCATAGAATTTCTTCCTTTGGGGCAACACGATGTGGCAGAAAAGGCAAGTGGCCGCGGAGCCGCTTTCTGATCACTGCCTCTCGGAACAGCTGCAAGACCTTAGGCCAGCCTCGTCACCCCGTGTGGATAATTTTTACATCTCAAAAGCTATGTGCAACTCACAGGGTCATTATAAGGTTTAAGCTGAGTTCCTTGATCACTGAAGCAGATCCATTTCATTAAATTATTTAAAGCATGAATCCCGTGATTTTTTTCCATTATAGTTTTTCCACAAAAATAGTTTCTTCAAACAAACATGAGCACCAGACTGGCTTAGAATCATAAGGAAGATTTTAGAGACTGGAGTGATAATACAGCGGGTAGGGCACTTCCTTGCATTGGACCGGGACCCAGTCCCTGGCACACCGTGGAGTGTTCCCCGAACCCACCAGGACTGATTCCTGTGCACAGACGAGTATGACTCCCCCCTCCTTTAAAAAAAAGCTAGACTTACAGATAATCCCATGTTCTACATTCTTCCTAGTTAAGACTGATTGTAGATATAAAATATTAGTCTGGGGTTGGAGAGATAGTACATTATGTAGGGCACCTGCCCTGCACACAGCAAATAAAGTCAGAGTTACTGTCTTTAGAAGAGACTCTTACGTGTTCTGTCCCTCCTGTGTCCTGGATGCTGAGGCCAGAAGTGATGGTGATGGGCATAGTTGAGTCAGGAACCCAGATTTAAGCAACTCTTTAATGACAGGGTAGGGAGAGGGGGAGAGAGATGGGAGAGAAGTGGTGCCAACACTGATCCCCTTCCCTACTATCCCTCTATTTGTAAATAATTCTGCTACATATAATTGATTTGATTTTAACAGGTAAGTTTAAAACAATGTACCATTTAGGTGCTGTTCATTTTGCTAATTAAATGATTTGAAGGGGTAGAATGGCAATTTTCTGAAGAAATTGTTTTATACTCTCATTTTCCATCTGACACTGTATTTTTAAATTTATATTTACAGATGAGAAATGACTTAACAATACTAACTGGATCTCGGAAAGGCATCCACATAGTTTTCTCTCAGCCTTCAGAGTCTGAAATGTTTTATATGTGAGTGATATTTTTATAGTTAGCATTGGCTAAATGTATGAATATATGATATATGTTACATTAAAATAATTATTAAATTATAAAGTGAAAAGTACACTAAAATCTAGAATGCACTTAATTTATAATCCTCAAATACTTAAATATTTTTCCAGCTAAAAAATAAGGCAATATCTTTTTTATGCTTTTTGGGTTATACCCAGAGATGCTCAGGGGTTACTCCTGGCTCTGCACTCAAGAATTACTACTGGCAGTGCTCAGGGGACCATATGGGATGCTGAGAATTGAACCCGAGTCAGTCACATGAAAGCAGGCAAGGCAGAGGCCTACCCCTCTGTGCTATGGCTCCAGCACCAAGGCAATATTCTTTATCTACCAATCAGTAATACCCCATCATATGGAAGTTCCATACTTCCTCCCATTCTCTACTGAAGGCTCTCATGTTGCTTCTAATTTAGAGTAATTATGAATAAAAATTCCATAAATATTTGTATGTAAATGTTGCCTTTTAAAAAATATTAAGAAGCTTATGAAAAAGAGCTAAAACATCCCACCTCATGCACTCTGTTCACAATAAATTCCACTTCATTTCCTTAATACCTTCTTTTTTTCCTGGGTCTCTAGATCAAGGTTTTCATAATAGGTCCTTCATACTGACCAAGATCATTGTCTGCTTTTCATTCTTATTAGTTTGCATGTTTGGGGGCTGCTCCTGCTGTTCAGGGGCTACTCCCTTGCTCAGAGTTTACTCTGGATGGTGTTCAGGCGACCATGTGGTGCTAGAGGACAAACTCATGCTTCCTTATGCCAAGCATATACACCAACCATTGAGCTATCTCCCTACTGTTTGGCCATAATCATTTTATTCGATTTTCCATTGATATTCTAACACAGATAATGTATTAAAACAAAATAAATTTATACATTTTAATGCTGTTTTCCCTGCCCCTCGAGTGTTGCAGTGTGGCTGCAGTGCCCAGCTGCATAGACAGGTGGCAGACAGGAGACAGGCTTGTCTACACCCAGGGCTCTGCCCTGTGGGCCCTGGATGGTTGATGGTCTGACATAGAAAAAGACTAGGTCCCCTGGCTTGAACCCAGAACCATGGCAGAGTCTGGCAAGCTACCCATGGTGTATTTGATAAGCCAAAACAGTAACAATAATGGATCTCATTCCCAACAAATGGAGACGTTACTGGCGACCGCTTGAGCAAATCGATGAACAATGGGAAGACAAGTGAAGTGACAAGTGAATGCTGTTTTGGAGATCAGAGATGAATGGCATCCAAAAAATAGAGTGAAGCTATGTTCCTCCTATAAACAAACTCTAGAAAATAATATGTTGCCTTGAAGGTTTTGTTTCTTAGTTTTCTGTTCCAGTTCTAGAGCCTTCCTGCATTCCTTGGCAGAGGTCACCTTCCATGTTCTAGACCAACAGTATAGTATCTTCACACCTTCCTCTTTGACTTCTATATCCACTATTACAGCTCTTCTCCCTGATTTACTTTTCTGTTTTCTTCTCACTAGGGCTCTTGTAATGAGATTGAGCCCAGCCAGCCAAATCATTATAACCTTCCAATCACTAAACCCTTCATTTAAGTATATCAGCACTTCTTCTTTGCTGAGAGCAATTTCACAGGTTCTGAGAATTAAGGCATATTAAGGTACCAAGATTGGTAGCACAATTATTAGTGAGTAAAACTTAAAATATGGTTGTTTTATTTGATAAAATCATTGCATTTAATTCACATCAAAACACCCTTATCTGAAAAGAAAGATAAATAACTGCTTTATGATTTCACTTCTGTAAGTTAAAAAGCATCACGGATACAGACACCAGATTGATGGGTGCCAGAAGCAGGGAGGGATTGAGGAAGAGCATGGAATGAAATGGTGAAAGAGATCAAAAATACAAAGTTCTCATTCAGAATAAGTAAATAAATAAATAATAGTTCAGTGATATAATTCATAGCAAGTGCCTATGGTTAATAACTTTGTGTAGTTTCCTTGAATGCTGTTAAGAGAGCAGATATTTACAGCTGATGATAAATATAAAACCAGAAATTGTAGAAAGATGCAAGTAGAAATTAATTCTAAAATGAATTAGAGTGACTGGAGCATGTAGGGTGCTTGTCTTGCCCTCAGCCAAACTGAGTTGAGTCCCTGGCAACCCATATAGTCCCCAGAGCACCACTAGGAGTACTACTGAGTGCAGAGCCGGGAGTAATTCCTGAGCATTGCTAGTGTGGCTCCAAAACTAAAATAAATAAATAAATAAATAAATAGATAGATAGATAGATAGATTGATTGATTGATAGATAGATAGATAACTTGATCACTTGATCACCTGCTATCCTGTTATTCATCGATTTGCTCAAGCGGGCACCAGTAATATTTCCACTTGACCCCATCACGTGCCAGTGTAGCCCAATGGCATCTGGTTGTTTCAGGAACACTAAGAGCCTCAAACCATTTGTTCAGGTTCTTGATAAGGAAGTCTGACCATCTTGTAGGTGGGTGGCCACGAGATCTTTTGACATCCCATGGGATCCAATTGGTAATGGCTCTAGTCCAGCGGTCATCTCCAGATTACATTATATGACCAGCCCATCTTATTTTTGATGCCCTGGCAAATGAGACTGCGCCCTTGATTTTGGAACAGCGACAGCAGTTGGAACTCCAAATTCCTTCTCTCACTTGAGTGAGGCGTGATTTTCCAAGTATGGCTCTTTCAATTCCTCTTTGGGAGACCCGAATAGCATTCTCATCCTGCTTTCGTAGGGCCCAGGTCTCTGAGGCATATGTTAATCCAGGGAGAACAGTGGAGTCAAAGAGATGTGCCCAGAGCCAGAGGTTCTTTGTCCTTTTGGCTATTTCTTCGAAGTTTTTGAAGGCAGTCCATGCCGCTCTTTTCCTCCTGCATAGCTCAGGTTTTAGGTCGTTCATCATGTTAACTTCTCAATCTAGGTACACATAGCTGCTGTATTCAGAGATGTTTGTTTCATTGAGAGTGAATGGGGCCTCTGGAACTAGTTCATTTTTCATGAACATAGTTTTGTTGAGATTCAGCTGTAGACCTATCTTTCCACATCCTCGGTCAAAGTCAGCCAGCATTGAGTTATCACTTAACTGAAGAACATTGCCTTTTCTAATAGCTGCAAACACAGATGATGATGATGATGATGATGATGATGATGAAGATAGATAGATAGATAGATAGATAGATAGATAGATAGATAGATAGATAGATAGATAGATAGATAGATAGATAGATAGATAGATAGATAGATAGATAGATAGATAGATAGATAGATAGATAGATAGATAGATAGATAGAAGCATGAATTTCTTTTTTTGAGAATGAAAACTTATTTTCTTTTATTTTTAATTTTTTAATATTAATTTATTATACCACGGTGAGATATACAATTACAAAGATGTTCATGTTTGGCTTTCAGTTATAGTGTTCCAGCATGACATCCTTCCAACAGTGCCCATTTCCCACCACCAATGTCTCCGATTCCCTGCCCCTCCCCTAGCCTGAGTCTATGACACTTTCTTTTCCTTTTTTCTCTCTTTCTCTCTCTCTTTCTCTCTTCCTTCTTTTATATATGGTGGATCATAATACATACACTTAGAGGTTATCATGTGTATCTTTTTTGCCTGTATTTAATGCTCAGTTCTAGGTTGGTATTATCCCTTTCAACAATTATCAGCACACTGTTCCCTTCTCTGTCTTACCTAACCTCTGATTCCCCGCACGCTTGTGGTAATTTCTATGTTTGAGGAGAACTCCAGATCCATGTTTTGCCTCACCTTGGATATTGGTATAATAATAATGATATGTCATGCAAATAAAGACAGTCATTCTATATCTGTCTTTTTCCTTCTGTCTAATTTCACTCAACATGATCCTCTCCATGTTCATCCATTTATAGGCAAATTTCATAACTTCACTTTTCCTAATAGCTGCATAGTATTCATTGTGTATATGTACCAAAAGTTTCTTTATCCAGTCATCAGTTCCCGGGCACACTGGTTGTTTCCAAATTATGGCTATTGTAAATAGTGCTGCTATGAAAATAAAACTGTGGATGGTGTTTCCTCTGTGTGTTTTTGGCTTCCCAGGGTACATTCCCAGGAGTGGTATGGCTGGGTCAAATGGTGTTGCAGGACTCCTAAGGGCCGCTGCATCTGCTCTGGATTGCCTCCCGCAGATCACTTCGTAGATAAGGGGGTAGTCTAAATGTGGCAGTTTATCCGACCATGTATGCTGTACTAGCTGGTATAAATATTCTCCCATGCTATCACAATCATCGTGGGACTAGCTAGATCTTACCAGCATATTAGCCTGGCCACGTAAGGACACCTAAGTAATTAGACCAGAGAGAAATGCTGTTTGCTTCCAAACAAACAAGCATGGCTCCCTGATAAAATATAAAACTACAATGAAGTAGAGGAGACTTGTGAAGGCTTGGAGAAATATTTAACTGGCATTGGTGTTGATCTTTGGTACAGTGACATGCCATCTCAGAAACCCCTTCTCTACATTTCAAAGGCCTTCCCTTCCCGCTCAAAACATTAGCACAGTAAAGGCCCTAGGTGAGATGCAGGGAGGGGTTACCTGAGGGCATTGGACCCTCCCTGCTTTCCATAACAATGGGAGGAAGGTCTGAGTTGCGGGGGGGGGGGTATAAACTTGCCGGTTCCCGCTCTCCCGGGCTTCTTCTTCCCGGTGGGATCTCGCCTTGTAAGCGTTTTTTCCCCTTGGAAGTTATACACGTGGTGGTCGCCTTCTTGGCCTACACGTGGCTGGGGTTCTAGCCTGGAATCCTAAGCATCGGGTTTTTTCCTTTTGCTGATTTGTATGCCTGAACCTGTGATAAGTAAAGTCTTTTTAAAACCTCATCGGATCCCTGAGTGTTCATCCATTCCTCGCCGGCTCGGAGGTAGAAGGGAACTCGCTTCCCGGCACTGTCGGGACCCGGCGGAGCGCCCCCGACAAAATGGGAGCTCAATTTCGCGTCTTTGGAGGAATGTCCATATAGTTTTCCCAAAAGGCTGCACCAGTCGACATTCCCACCAACAATGGATGAGTGTTCCCTTTTTCCTGCATCCACACCAGCACTTGTTGTTCTTGCTCTTTTGGATATGCGCCAGTCTCTGTGGTATAAGATGATATCTCATTGTTGTTTTGATTTGTATCTCTCTGATGATTAGTGATGATGAGCATTTTTTTCATATGTCTTTTGTCCATTCGAATTTCTTCCTTATTGAAGTTTCTATTCATTTCTTCTCCCCATTTTTTGATGGGGTTGGCTGTTTTCTTCTTGTAAAGTTCTACCAATGCCTGATATATCCTGTATATTTACCCCTTATCAGCTGGGTATTGGAGAATATTCTTTCCCATTCTGTGTATTGTTTTTCAACATAAATTTCTTACTGATAGATGTTAACTAGTTTATTGTGGAAATCACTGTATAATATGTACATGTACCAAGTTATTGTATTATATTTCTGAAACAAATATTGTATGTAGATTTTATCTCAATAAGGTAAATTAATAAACATAATACTCATTAGTAAAAATGTTTATTTTACCTCAGAAATATTTCTAGTAATGTTATCATCTATTTTTAGTGTAATTCATGTTAGAATTAATTTCTATTTGCACCTTCCTACATTTTCTGGTTACAAAAGTAGTGAACTTTGTTATCTAAGATCCCACATTCCATAAACATGTTTATAAACAGTATTCTGGATAATGCACTCAATTAGTCATTAAACCCTTATTAGGAATAAATATATACAAGCAAATGAGTTATGATAAGGTTAAAAGATAATGTTGAGTTACTGACAATGGGTTATACCTCACCATTACTGCGATCACAAAATAAATAAACAGCCAAATAAAATGCAGAAAAAATTATTGAGGAACACTCATTGTTACGACTTAAATAGGACAAGACCTTGGCAATGGCATGTCAAGGAAATTCAAGATTCTGATGGGGATTAGATTAGATGACCTTTGGAGTTCATTCCAATCCTTATATTTCCATGATTTATGCAGCTGAATAGATTCTTTGCAACAAATCTAATTTCAGTTTTGTATGCTAGACTTCTTTAAGGCCTGTTTCCGTGCATTTACTAGAGCAATGTCTTCAGCCACTTGTCAGTGAATCTCTGTGGGTCTGCAGAAATTTCCTGCCAGTCCTTGGGAAAGGTATTTCCACTTAACACAATATTTTTTCAATATCAGTATTGTGAACCAGTGTCAGCCCAACGGTACAAAAAAAGATAAGCAAACACTGGATTACAGTACAGTGAAAGACAGACTCTTAAAGAAAAGGCCTGACTGCATCCGACAAAAAGAATGTCTTGGAAACTTTAGAGCTATGTATATTGACACTCAGGATATAAATATGTTTTTCATCTTCTGATTAGTATGTCAAAAAAGCATAGAGTTCTGCAGTATTTTGAAGGATCAGGAGGGAGAGTATAAATGTAAGCATGAATTTATTATTTCAGTTTTTTGATCATGGGCCATCCAATACATAATGGCTAACCACTGCAGCTGTGCTTTTATGAAGGACATAGATATTTACAATAACAATGTTTGGAATCTAAACAGTCCTGTGCTTTTTTATTAAAAAAAAACTCACTAACCCTTCATCTTCCTGTATTTCTAACAATTTCTTTTATATATATATATATATATATATATATATATATATATATAATTGCACATTACTCCAAAGATGATTCTTTTCAAAATAATTTCTTTGGGCTTTACTTATTTGTAATCAATCCTTTAAGGTCTTTGTGGACAAGTGAATGTTATAAACACCAGAAGGCAAAAATCGAAATGTTCAGTTATTTTCAAAAGTCTGATTTAACCTTTAATTTCTAAAAAATTAAAAGCATTGGTATGTATGTATAAATTTAGTTACATCTGTTCAGAGGAAAACCTGGGTGGTGTTTTGAAAATGGGTGCACAGGAAGAGGATCTAAGTCTCTCTGTCGATTGCTGGGAGATCCTACTAAGTAAATAACCCTGTCAGTAGAAGTCAGCTTCTGTTGCTTTGGATGATGTCAGACCAGTATAAAACTCCAGAGTTAAGGGTAGAAGGGAGAGAGGAGTTTGTTCTCCTAAGAAAAATCCAAAGATGCAGTGATTTCTGTGCTGCATACCTTTTAGCATCATCGCATATTATACTCTTTGATGTTCAGATAATAGCTGAGAAATTCTATTGTACTATAAATTCTAGGGCACTCTTCCTCTGTCTGGACATTTTGTGCTGTATTCACATCAAAAGGCAATTACTTTTTGTACACACTTAATCCCACTAGTTTAATGGAGCATATAAAATATGCCTTGCAATTTACCCTTTATTAATCTTAAACTTGCTGGAAATGAGAGCCAGTGAACCATTTGGGTTCTTCAAAACAACAACCTGCCCTTCACTCACTTAACTTCTGTTTAACTCGACCAAATTAAGGAGGATCTGCAATTGCATTCTTATAGTATCAGGCTTCTCTTGGAGATTTCCCCAAGCCCCTAATAAGAGCGCAGAAAAACTAGATTGGAGGGAACTGCATGAACCAGGTACAATAGTGCCCAAGCGTATGTACTGCACACACCAGCAGGAGCAAGGACTGAGGCAAAAAAAGAGAGATTTGAGACTTAGCCCAGTTTGGGTTAAACACAAGTCTTGATCTGAGTAAGAGGTTTCTATCGTGATCTTGTCTTATCTCCAAGCAAATAAGGAGGTCTGATGAGAGAATCCAAAAGAACCCTTAAAAAAGGAAAGCTGCATTATACACCCAAAATAAAACCAGGAGCTAAGACAGGATGAGCTCAGAGGGAAGGTCTTGTTGATGGAATGTAATGTATTGTAATGGGGGCTTCTTGTAGACATGGGATGAAAATTGCCCCTCATTACTCATCTCCAACATTTTATGCTGCAGCTCTGAACTCATCAATAACGATGAATGCATTAATCTCTGATCTTACCCAGAATAATGTATGCTAGCGCTCATTGTGTATGTTAGAAGAGAAACTTACTATCATAGAATCAGTGTGACCTGTCTAACCTATGGAAACTTTCTGTGTACTGTGTTCAGGGATCGGCACATTTTGGCATCAGCCAAGTCAAGTTCATATCCATAAACAAAATCGGACTCTTCCTGTAATGTCTCCAGTGCCTTGTCTGTTTCTTAGACTTATGTAACAAGAGACATGATAAAATTAAAATGAGGTTTATAAATATGATATGAAGACAGAGGGAAAGGATAAACACCAACAAGCCAGGAAAAGTCTCGGAAGAAATCAATGTTTCACATACCTATATCTCAGATTTTAAAACTGCAAGAAGGAAATACATTGAACTCTTTTATTTAGGAGTCCGGGTTTAGTCTCCTACTGGTGTTGTCTGGTCTCCTAAGCACAGCTGGGTATTAGCCAAGTAGAAAAAATTAATCTCTCTTGTGTAAGTTACAAAATGCAGAGTACGCGTGGTGACAGTTGAGCAGCCTTATCTAGGCAATAAGAGTTTTGACTTTGAATATCAAAATTTGTATCATTCGATTGGAAATTATTATTGAGAGAATTTCTATTTGAATATTTAAAAGCAAGCATGAGTAGAGGCATTCAGTGTGTCAAATGTCCTGTGTACAGAGGTAAATCAAATTAAAGTACAGAGTTTCCTATTATTGAGAATAAGCCAACATATACTTTAATTTTGTAGGAAGTAATTCAATTTAGAGGCTGTCTGGAGCCTTGAGACTTAATCTGAATATTAATTGCAAAGATGATATTCTTGTATGATGGTAAGTAGTTTTATTCTTAATTAATGATATTCTAAGCCTGATATTTCCCTTCTGGTTAGAGTCTTTGTACTTCTACACGGAATCTTTTACTTTTCACATTTCTTAACTGATTTTTTTGTTTCAGTTTCAAAGGAAATACCAGTGTCTGTCTCCAAAATTTGGTGGAATGAATTTTCTGTAGTAGCTAAAATAAATTCCTCAGGGCGTCCAGAGATTGTATAAATACAATGGCATTAGAAGGCAACAATGCACGACAACACTGATACATTAAAAAGATCATATTTTCCCTCAAGCCCCTTTTTATTAAGCTGTCTGAGATGGAATCACATGGTGTCTGACCTTCCTTCACTGGAACATTTCCACTAAATTTCAACATCCAAAAGACCACATTGCAATCTGGGGAGACCATGTTGTGAATGTCTGTTTAGAAGCCAACAGATAGATATTTTCTTTTCTTTTCTTTTTTCTTTATTAGTAAAGGAAGATAGTTTTTATTGCAAAGTATTTAGAGAGATGCAAGGGAGAGAAAGAGAAGTAGGTGTCTAAGAGAGAACACGGGCTTCTCCAGAGCACAGATAAACAAGCAAAGGAACACAGAGTAAGCCAGATACGTGTTCAAGGGAGAGCAAGGGCTTGAAGAACAAGCCAGCAGAAGTTTTCTATACCCTTCAACTATGCCTTTTTCATTTCCTCTGCTGCAGAGTGTCATTTAAAGTTGTGATTCTGCTCCAAGTAACAGAACTTGATCCTCACGTAATTTAGACAGAGAGAATTAATATTCCAATGGGTGGAGGGAAAGACAGAGACTGTAGATCACGTTTGCACACTTGCAAAATGCTCACTTACTTTTCACTTGCTTTATCTTCCTTTTTCACAGAGTAGTCCATTTATTTCTATTTCTGTAGCCAAAAGAAATTATATACTACCTATTACTTGAACTTACATATGGAACAGATGAGCAATTCTGGTCAATGGAATGTGGGACAATTGCTATAGTCACTGCTGTCAGCAATGACTCCCTAAAAATGCCTTCTAGGTGTGACATTCTCTTCTTACTGGCCAAATGTCAGGATGACAGTGTTTCACCAGGGAGGAAGTTTGGACTCCAAAGATATTAGAACATTTCTTCTTGAGAACCACAAAACCCAATCAATCACTGCTTGGGAAATGATGCGAATAAAGGAATAAATATATGCATTATTGAGACTTTAGTAATTGTTAGATAAAAGCATTAAAAATTCGCCCAAACCTAAGTCAAAAATAATTTCTGATTTGGGTAGAAATGATTGTGGCTCCCAAAGGTTGGATACCTATGGCAGAAAGTATAAATTACAAAGATGATTTCAATGACATAGAAGTTTTCCAGTCAAACATATTGTCCCTTAAAAATACAATTCTTTTCTTCCTCGGCCCTCTTTATATTCCAAATCCAATCCGAAGTGTTGAAGACTACTTCTAGTTAGTCCCATGAACCTGTCAAACTATGACTGAAGAGAAAATGAGGATTGCAAGGCCAGTGCGTTCTGGGAGACTGGGTTTGATTCCCAGGAAAGCCAGTGAACAGCATCTAAACCATAGATAAGTTATTTCCTTTAATATTACCCAAAAACTTATATTTATATTAAATCACAAATATATATAATATCATATGCCTTTGACTTTTTTTCTTGGCTTTACAGGTCATACCCGGCAATGCCCAAGGGTTACTCCTGGTTCTATACTCAGGAATTACCTTTGGCGGTGCTAGAGGGACCATATGGTACACAGGGTATCAAACTTGACTTAGCTGTTTTCAAGGCAAATGCCTTATTGGCTGTACTATCATTCCAGCATACCACCTTCTAGCTTATTTTATTGTAAGTACTAAGGAATACTTGTTATATCAAGAGCTTCTGAACTAGACTATATCTGGGCCCTCCTCGCCCCAGATAATATTTCTGAATATGAGATCTAAATGCGGAGCTCAAATTCAGGCAGTTGAAATGAGTACAAAATAGGTTTTGTTGGATTGCACAAAATTTTACCAGGAGTAAAATTAGATACTTGAATTAAACTGATTTTCTTTTAATAGACTGTATAATATCCTGACCATTTTATTTCTTCTACACTTATCTAACAAAAGTCTTAATAACTTTTGGTTTTCATGTAAGAATTAGAGGGTAAGAGCCAAAGAGAAAGTATGGTGGGTAATGCATTTGTCTTGAATGTGACCGTACTGTGTTTGGTACCCAGTATGCCACAACTTGTCCTGACCCCATCAGGAATGATGTCTGAGGTCAGAGCTAGAGGTAAGCACTGAGGACAGCTGATGTGGCCCAAAACCACACATAGAGAAGGAAAAAGAAAGGGAGGAGAAATATGAGAAGGTGGAAAAGAAGAAAGAGGAAAAGGAGGAGGAAGAGGAGGAGGATGAGGAGGGGAAGTAGAAGAGGAAGAGTAAGAAGAGGAAGAGTAAGAAGAATAAGAAGAGGGAAAAGGAAGGAAGGAAGGAAGGAAGGAAGGAAGGAAGGAGAGAGGGAGGAAGGGAGGAAGGAAGGAAGGAAGGAAAGAAAGAGGGGGGGAGGGAGGGGGGGGAAGGAAGGAAGGAAGGAAGGAAGGAAGGAAGGAAAGAGGGAGGGAGGAAGGAAGGGAGGGAGTGAGGGAGGGAGGAAGAAAAAGAAGGAAGAATGGAAGGAAGGGAGGGAGGGAGGGAGGGAGCAAAGAAGGGAGGGAGTGAGGGAGGGGGAAGAAAGGAAGGAAGAATGGAAGGAAGGAAGGGAGGGAGGAAGGGAGGAAGAAAGGAAGGACGGGGAAGGAAGGAAGGAGAGAGGGAGGGAGGGGGGGAAGGAAGGAAGGAAGGAAGGGAGGGAGGGAGGGAGGGAAGGAAGGAAGGGAGGGAGGGAGGGAGGGAGGGAGGGAGGGGGAAGGAAGGAAGGAAGGAAAGAGGGAGGGAGGGAGGAAGGGAGGAAGGAAGGGAGGGAGTGAGGGAGGGGGGAAGAAAGGAAGGAACAATGGAAGGAAGTAAGGGAGGGAGAGAGGGAGGGAAGAAGAAAGGAAGGAAGGGGAAGGAAGGAAGGAAGGAAGAAAGAAAGGAAGGAAGGAGAGAGGGAGGGAGGGAGAAAGGAAGGAAGGAGGGAGGGAGGGAGGGAGTGAGGGGGAAGGGAAGGAAGGAAGGAAAGAGGGAGGGAGGGAGGAAGGGAGGGAGGGACTGAGGGAGGGAGGAAGAAAGGAAGGAAGAATTGAAGGGGAGGGAGGGAGGGAGGGAGGAAGAAAGGAAGGAAGGGGAAGGAAGGAAGGAAGGAAGGAAAGAAAGAGGGAGGGAGGGAGGAAAGAAGGAGGGAGTGAGGGGGGGGAAGAAAGGAAGGAAGACGAAGGAAGTAAGGGAGGGAAGGAGGGAGGGAGGAAGAAAGGAAGGAAGGGGAAGGAAGGAAGGAAGGAAGGAAGGAAGGAAGGAAGGAAGGAAGGAAGGAAGGAAGGAAGGAAGGAAGGAAGGAAGGAAGGAAGGAAGGAAGGAAGGAAGGAAGGAAGGAAGGAAGGAAGGAAGGAAGAGGTGTTGCAGGACACCTAAAAGCCTAGGCCTCTGCATCTTCCCTGGATTGCCTCCTGCAGGTCACTTCATAGATACGGGGGTAGTCTGAATGTGGCAGTCTTATCTGACCATATATTCTGTACTGGCTGGTATAAATATTCTCTCATGCTACCACAATCATCGTGGGACTAGCTAGATCTTACCAGCATATTTGCCTGGTCACGTTGGATTTCTAAGTAATTAGACCAGAGAGAAATGCTGTTTGCCTCCAAGCAAGCAAGCATGGCTCCCTGATAACTCAAAGGCAACTAAAATACAAAACTACCACGAAGTAGACAAGACTCTTGTGAAGGCTTGGAGAAATATTTAACTGGCATTAACTGGCATTAATTTGCCATTTAACTGGCATTAACTTGCCATTTAACTGGCATTAGTCTTTGGTACAGAGACATGACATCTCAGAAACCCCTTCTCTACACTATAAAGGCAATTCCAGGCAGATCTTGGCTCAAGACATTAGGTGAGGTGCTGGGAGAAATTGCCTGAGGGCATTTGATCCTTCCTGCCAGGGGAAGTTACATTTAGCTTATAGCTTCTCCCAGCTCTGCTAGGAGGCTTTTAATTAGCTCTGGGTCCTTGTAAACAACCACATAGTCTCCTGAAGTTGCTACATTCTATAGAGCTATTTTCCTGTTTTCATCTCTAGATGAAATGGGCTGGGCTGGGGAGTTTGGGTGGATTTCTAGCTATAAAATAAGCTGCAAGAAGAAAGAAGCTATCTTCTTTTTTCCCCCTTTTGCCATTTCGGCTTCCCTTGGTGTTTTGCTTCTCTGTCCTCTCCATTCTCTGTTGGGCCTCAACACATGGTGGCAGCCATCTTGGCCTACACCAGGCCTACACCTGGCTGGGGCCTAGCTGGGAACCCAGAGTCCGAAGGTTTTCCCTGCTTTTGAATTGTATATTGGAGCCTGTGATAGTAAAGCCCTTTGAAAACTGCATCGGATTCCTGAGTCTTCATCCATTCCCCTCCGGCATCGGAGGTAGAAGGGAACTCGCTTCCCGGCACTGTCGGGGACTCCGCAGCACTCCCTGACAAGGAAGGAAGGAAGGAAGGAAGGAAGGAAGGAAGGAAGGAAGGAAGGAAGGAAGGAAGGAAGGAAGGAAGGAAGGAAGGAAGGGAGGGAGGGAGGGAGGGAGGGAGGGAGGGAGGGAGGGAGGGAGGGAGGGAGGAGAGGAGGTGGAAGGAAGGAAGGAAGAGGGAGGAAGGAAGGAAGGAAGAGGAAGGAAGGAAGGAAGGGGAAGGAAGGAAGAGGAAGGAAGGAAAGAAGGAAGGAAGGAAGGAAGGAAGAGGAAGGAAGGAAGGAAGGAAGGAAGGAAGGAAGGAAGGAACGAACGAACGAAGGAAAAGGAAGGAAGGAACGAAGGAAGGAAGGAAGGAAGGAAGGAAGGAAGGAAGGAAGGAAGGAAGGAAGGAAGGAAGGAAGGAAGGAATAGGAAGGAAGGAAGAGGAAGGAAGGAAGGAAGAGAGGAAGGAAGGAAGGAAGGAAGGAAGGAAGGAAGGAAGGAAGGAAGGAAGGAAGGAAGGAAAAGGAAGGAAGGAAGGAATGAAGGAAGGAACGAAGGAACGAAGGAAGGAAGGATAAGAGGGCAGAAGCAGGCAGCTTGATATAACAGATTAGTATTGGCATGATTTTCAGGGAGTTCTGGAACTTGAATAGTAATGGAGACAAAAATTAGCCTAGGTAGTCTCTTTTATCTTCACCCAGTGGTGTAGATACACCAGATACACCATTGGTGCTTAAGGCTTACTCCTGGCTCTGTGCTCAGGGATCACTTATGGCAGTGCTTGAGGGACTATATTGGGTGCCAGTTTGAACCCAGGTTGTCTCATGTAAGACAAGCATCCCGCCAGACAGTACTAACTTCTGGGCCAGGCCAGAAAGATTTACACGTAACCCATCCTCGCACCACTATCCCCCTGTCCTCCTGCCTAGAACAGCTGGCAAACATGAACCATGTTGGCGTGTTTCTTCTGGTCACTGTCTTTGAACACATTATCTTTCGGCAGCTTTGGTATCTGACCTCTACGCATTTTGGTGACTTCAGAAATGGGTCTGATTTCATGATGAGTGACAATGGTCCATTGAAGCACAAAGGGCTCCACAGTTTTGGACACCTCCCTCCAGCATCCTCGGGACTCAGCGTCAGCATTTCCCAAGTTAAATTGTAACCAGGGCTCCTCTCCTTCCCCTGACAAGAGACAAACAAACCCAAAGTGAGCGTAATCACCTATGCAGTTATGCAGACACAATATCCCTGGAAATAAACATGGACCAATAAGCAAGGGTCTGTCTTCATGCCAAAGGATAATAGAATCTTCAGGAAGATGAGCAGCTGCCTCCCTTATAAGTAGAAGAGGCTTTCATTGGCTGCAGCGAGCCATTTCTGCTAAAAAAAAAGGTGCATTGAAGAATTATTAGCAGGAACAGGTACTGTGTAGGCAGCATATTTCTCTTAAAAGGACTTTGAAGTAAACATTTTCATCCGGAGTGCAAAGTGACAGATAACAGCAGAAATGTATGGGAAGCCATTTGAAAATGTATGACTCTAGCGTGGGTTTGTGAGCAAATGGCAGGTGAAGAGAAAAGCCTGTAGTGCGGCTTATCTCAAAAACACAACTCTGTGAGATGCAGCCTTAAGGATGGAAAAGGACTTTTAAGAAGAGCCAGATTTTGATATTTCAGAAGCACTTGATGGCCTATAATTGCCTCTCTTCAGAAACAAGCCTCTGACAAGATGAAAGATAGAAAAACACAGGAAAGGAACGGGAGTGTGGCTTCCTGTTTCAGTTCCCAGGAGCAGAGTATTTATGGAATCAGATGAGGGGCAGTGCTGAAACTGAAGTCTCTTTTCTTTGTGGTCTTGGAGAAAAAAAAGAATGGTGATCAGGGCACATTTTCCTGGATGTTATGCTTTTTTGTGGGCCATTATTTTACTTCTCTTTCATCCAAAGTTGTGATTTATCTTAGCAGCCTATCTGTGATTCAAACCTGGCAAAAGATTAGAGAAAGAAAAGAGAAAAAAGTATACAGATGAAATGTCAGGAATAATTCAATATTGTGTTTTAATTAAAAATAGATATGCAATAATTGTTTGCCAATCGGGAGCCATGAGATGTAGCATGCCAAAGTACCTCAATCTTTCTCATAGACCCTATGACTAGCTCCTCCTCGCCAGCTTAAGCCAAGCTCTAGTGGGGTAAGAGAGATCCTATAGTCCCTTTACGCACATCTCAACGCAGATCCCTTTTGGATGGTTTACAATGAATTAAAAATGCTAAACCCTTTTCAAGTTTCCTTTCCTGAGGCGCCCTGACTCCTTTACACACAGCTTTTAAATAATCTGATATTTTGGGCATCAAGAACTTGCACTTAATGTTTGGGTTGAGGTTAAAGCAATGTCTGTCACAAGGCAAGTGTCAAAAAGATGCTAAGCACAGTGTGGGACAGAGGGACTATCCGCTCTCATTGTCTACACTATTTGTCTAGATTTTCTTTTTGTTTGAAATGGAGAAAACTTTGCATTGTACCATCATACTTTTCAGGTTTCAGGAGATAGGACAGCAGGAGATTCCCAGCACCACAAGGTCCTTGAAACATTACTGGGTACAGCTCCAGCGGCCATCAGCTCCACCAGGGTGGTTCCACATGTTCAGGGCTGCGGGTACTGTGTCGCATAACATCCGCAGGCCTTTAGACTGAACCCCTATGCCACTAGCTGAGAATCACTGTGGGGTTCCAGACCTCCTGAGCAGTGGTTGGGAGCCCCCCAATACTTCTGTTCCAAGTTGCTACATATGAATGACATCAAACATGGTTTGTCTGAATTAGCTCACTCAGCACGATACCCTGTAAGTCCATTCATGTTGCTCATGGCAATATTTCTAAATAAACGTTTTTCATGTGCAAATTAAATAGCAATAAAATAGTTTTCTTTTCTTTCTTTTTTTTTTTCTTCTGGCTCTGCACTCAGGAATCACCCCTGACTGTGCCTCAGGGGACCATATGGGATGCCGAGGGTCGAACCTGGGCCAGCAGCTTGCAAGGCAAATGCCTACCTGCTGTGCTATTGCTCTGGCCTCTAAATAGTTTCTCTTCTGTCTCAAAGATATGTGATAATCACTGTTAATCTTTATGTCCCTTGAGTATAAGAACTGATGTCAAGTCATATAGCTAATCTTTGTATCTAGATGTGGTATTTTATATTTAACACCCAAAACTCACTTGGCATTGCTCCTTACATTGCAAATAATCAGAGCAATTGAAGTAGCTTCCTTTGTGAAATAATGTGGGTCTTTGGGTAGAAAGATAAATATATAACTATTATGTATTTTACATTTTCACATAGTCATAGGTGAGGCTTTGACGAGGATGAGACAGGAATAGAGGCCTATGCCCTCCATTGAAAGATTTCCTGCAATTGGATGCTAATTTATTAGTTGATAAGCTTGGGGAGTACGGTAGGTGGGGGGAGAGAGGAGAACTTTTCTGATTTCCGCATCTTTTATAACTACTTTTCCTTGTGTTTACACTTATAGTTGCTTTATGCCTGGCTAAATAGAAATAGATGCTCATTACAGAAGCCACTGCTCCTCTGCCCATCCGTCTTACGTATTATCAAGTAGGACAGGAGTTTTCTCACGCTTGGCTAGGGGATGTGGCTTCTTATCAACCCATATGGTGCCCTGCCTTATTTCTTAAGTACTTAAATATCATGTATCAGTTTACTTAATATTTTGGGGCCCTGTACTTTAGAGCATTGATGAAGGGTCTGCTTTGTAGGCATAAGGCCTTGAGTTTGATCCTGGCACCACCCAACATGAGCCCACTGTGAACTTTGAAGCAATTTGTGATCCTTGACATCATAGCAAGGGGTGTGATATCAAGGGTACCACAACCAAATGGTATGAATTCTGGTCATAGCAAGAGCAACAAACATGACAGCAAACAGAAAGGAAGGCGGTAGGGAGGATTTTACAAAACTAGTTCAAAAAGTACTGTTTGTCCCACTTCCTGGGTGCTCATCTTTGTGGGTGTTAGCTGCAACATTAGCTTAGTGTGTCCATCAACCAACCAAAGGTAACAACTTCCTTGTGCTTTGTTCAGCTCAGGAGGTACAGAGAGAAGACACTAAAGTTTATGCAGCTATAAATAAAAGAACCAAGATGTAAATATAAAAAAGCTGGTACCACAGCTATATAAGAAAAAAACAGCCAACCAAATTAGAAAATGGGGAGAAGAGATGAACAGAAACTTTGACAAGGAAGAAATTCGAATGGCCAAAAGGCATATGAAAAATGCTCATCATCACTAATCATCAGAGAGATGCAAATCAAAACAACAATGAGATATCACCTCACACCACAGAGACTGGCCCATATCCAAAAGGGTAAAAGCAACAAGTGCTGGTGTGGATGTGGGGAAAAGGGGACTCTCATACATTGTTGGTGGGAATATCGACTTCTACAACCTTTCTGGAAAACAATATGGACATTCCTCCAAAGACTAGAAATTGAGCTCCCCTTTGACCCAGCAATACCACTCCTGGGAATATACCCTGGGAAGCCAAAAACACACAGCGGAAACACTATCCGCACTTTTATTTTCATAGCAACACTATTCACAATAGCCAGAATCTGGAAACAACCAGTATGCCCGAGAACTGATGACTGGGTAAAGAAACTGTGGTACATCTACACAATGGAATACTATGCAGCTGTCAGAAAAATGAAGTTATGAAATTTGCCTATAAATGGATGTACATGGAAAGATTCATGTTGAGTGAAATTAGTCAGAAGGAAAGAGAGAGACATAGAACGACTGCATTTATTTGCATGACATAAATATACCAGGTGATCTTACCAAAAGTGGCAATTACCACAAACGTGTGGGAGTCAGAGGTTAGGTAAGATATAGAAGGGAACATGTGTGAATAAATGTCAAAAGGTCTGATACCAACATAGAACTGAGCATTAAATACAGGCAAAAAATGCAAATGATGGCTTCTAAGTGTATGTAGTGCAACCCACAATGTGTAGGAGAAGGAAGAGAGAGAGAGAGAGAGAGAGAGAGAGAGAGAGAGAGAGAGAGGAGATAAAGAACCTGCCATTTAGGCAGGACGTGGGAAGGGGGAGGGAATTGGGGACATGGGTGGTGGGTGATGGGCACTGGTGGAGGCGGGGTGCTGGAACACTGTGTGACAGAAACCTCCAAACATGAGCAATGTTGTAATTGTATATCTCACGGTGGTATAATAAAATGTTTAAAAAAAAAAAAGCTGGTACCAGAATTCATTATCTTAATCAGTAGCCACAACCTAAGTCAACGTCCTGTGCAATAAGAGGGCTATCTTTTAAAGGAAATAAATAAAACTCCAGGATAATTACTAATTAATAATCACTTGTATCACTTGAATCACTTGTCTTCCCGTTGTTCATCGATTTGCTCGAGCGGGCACCAGTAACATCTCTCTATGTCCTGTCTCGAGCTAGTGTAACCTAAGGGCATCTGCTCACTCCCGGAACACAAAGAGCCTCAAACCATTCGTTCAGGTCATGGGAACGAGGTCTATAATTGTTACTGGTTTTGGGCATATCAAATACAACACGGGTAGCTTGCCAGACTCTGCCAATACTAATTAATAAAGAGAATAAAAAATATATAGGGGAATTCATACCTTTATGTTTTGCTGGCAAAAAGAAAAAGTGAAATATCAATGGAAAACAGTTTTCATTTCTTCAAATATAGGGTTCTAGGAGCAATCAACTCAACCAGAGAGAAGTGGTTGGGCAGGTCCTGAAAGTCTAGAATTTGACGCTAGACCTAAAGGAAAATTGAGAGCTAGAGACAGAGTAAAATGAGATGTTCAGGGCACAAAAGAGGAAACAGTAAACTCAAATACATGAGGCAAACTGGGCATAATGATAGACGTGCAGCATTGTCAAACAGAGGAGGGGGACGTGAGGGAAATGTAGCTGGGGAGAGGGGAGGGGCTGTGATACACTGAAACAAACGCACACTGTGAAGAGGCAACACATGAATGAAAGCCTCATGTCACCTGCCCAGAAGGTGTTTTCAGCATAGTGGGATTCTAGGAAGTCATTAACTACTTACAAAAGCATATGACAAATACCATGACTGATAAACACACAAAGACCAATTGAGCAAAAAAGAAAGAAAGAAAAGAAATACATAGATATTTGTTCACAGTTTAACTTCATTCATTCAACACACATTTATTGAGAACCTTTTGTTAAGTTATATATCAAACATAATGACATTATTTCCTCTTTTCCTTCCCCTTGCCAAGAAATACTTGGGCTGTCAGGATGCAAAGACATCAGGGTTTGTACAAAGTCTCCTGCTTGCAAGGCAAGTGCTGTAACCCGTGGAGCCACCTTCTGTTCTTCTCACTTCCTGTTCTCTTAAGGAATTCATAATCCACTAGGTGTGAAATACTAAATTCTCAAGTCCTTTCCTAAGTATAGGATAAGATAGTCGGAGGGAATAATTAGAGACAGGGCATCTAGCTAGGGGATCAGAGAAGCCCAGAGATAGAGATGAAGGCATTTTTGGCTTTGGGGTCATACTCAGATGTTCTTGGGGCTTACTCCTATTTGCACACTCAGGGAGCACCCCCCAGGAGTCTCAGTGGACCATATGTGCTGACAGCACCAAAGAGGGGTTGACCATATGAAAGGCAAATGCTTAAACTCCTGCACCGTTTCTCAGGCTTCTAAGGAGAGAGCTCTATGGGTATGAGAACTTTCCTCAGTAAGTGGCTGGAAGACACAAATCAGCCAAGGTCACCCCGGTGTGTACTGTTGCAATGCATATAGAAACGCTGTGACTCAGCTCATAGCACCGCTCTCCTTATTATAGCCGGCATAATTTCATCTTAATAGACCCCCAAATCAGTCCTCTCTTGAGAGTGGACTATATATTCAAATGGCCTTCCTGGCCATGATTTCACCACTTGCCTTCATGTTTTAATCACACACGCAAATAAAACATGATCTTTTAAAGGCAGTCAGTCACTCAAAGATCAAAGTCACCTGGAAGGGCTTGGATTGCTGCCAAATTAAAACTTGGCCCTGAATTGCTAGGAAAAGAAAGATTGTCCCTGCGATAAATATTTGGAGTTTGGTAGACATGGCCAGGCAGCAATATTTTTTTAAGCTATGGACGATCACACTTAGAGTAACAACTCTCAAGTATATCTTATACATAATTTATTTGGTTAGATTTGAAAGCACATGGGTAAGCAATGAGGCTTAATAATATAGTACCAATTATAAATCAAACAAACAAATACAAAAATTAAATCTCAGGATAAACTTGCACAGAAAAATACTGTATAAAAAGAAAAATATAAAATTAAAACTTTTGCTCTGATTTTTTAATGTTCTAATAAAGACATAGCATCTAGAGAGGGATAAAACTGTGTTGGTATCTTTTTCTTTTCTTCTCAGTCAGGAAAAATGTGAACTCTGCCAGCCACATGTTAATTTCTGCCAGCTACTTAATTCCATCTAACATTCTTTATCCTTTTTTATTTGTGATTTGGAGTATTCTTGTTGACGCTCATGGCATACTCTTGATTTTGGATTTATGGCTCATTTCTGGCAGTGCTCAGGGGACCATAAGGTGCCAGGGACAGAACCAAGGTTAGCAGTATGCAAAGCAAACACCTTAACCCATGTACTGTCTCTCCTTCCCCGTTCCTCATCTTCTGAAAAGAGAATCAAAATTCAAGCACTGATTGGAAGACCAACTTTCTGAGCATCTATTTCTGCAACTGCCAATGGGTCTGTTTCTGCATCAGCAATGAGATCTAGCTGGGATATGAACTCCATCTGCATTAACAAATGAGTGAATAATCAATGTGTGATATATTCTACATACCTACGGTGGAATATGGTGCAGTTTTTAGAAATGATGTTATCATCCAACTTGCTACAATTAGGATGGAATTAAAGGATACTATTTTTAGATCAAGTAATCAGAATAAGGACAAATACTGGATGATTTCACTGATCTGTGTTATATAGAATAATAAGATGAGGAAATTTTTTAAAAAATATTTTTATTTATTTTTGCTTTTAAGGTCACACCCAGCAATGCTCAGGGGTTACACCTGGCTCTTCGCTTAGGAATTACTCCTGGACGGTGCTCAAGGGACCATATGGGATCACTTGATCACTTCACTTGAATCCCATTATTCATTGATTTGCTCGAGCAGGCGCCAGTAACATTTCCATTGGACCCTATCACGTGCCAATGTAGCCCAATGGCATCTGGTTGATTCAGGAATATGAAGAGCCTCAAACCGTTCCTTCAGGGTCTTGACAAAGAAGTCTGACCATCTTGTAGGTGGGCGGCCACGTGATCTTTTGACATCCCGTGGGATCCAGTCGGTAATGGCTCTAGTCCAGCAGTTGTCTCCAAGTTGCATTACATGGGATACTGGGATCGAACCTGGGTCAGCCACATGCAAGGCAAATGCCCTACCTGCTGTGTTATCACTCCGCCTCCCCAGCTGGCATTTTCTTTTTTTAAATATTTTATTATACCCACCGTGAGATATACAGTTACAAAGATGTTCATAGATGTTCATATTTGGGTTTCGGTCATACAGTGTTCCAGCACCCATCCCTCCACCAGTGCCCATTTCCCACCACCAATGTCCCCGATTCCCTCCCCCTCCCCTAGCCTGCCTCTATGGTACATTCTTTATTTCTATCTCTTTCTCTCTATCTCTTTCTCTTTTCCTTCCCTTTCACATTATGGATTACAATACATACATTAAAAGGTTGTCATGTGTATAAGATGAGGAAATTTAAGATGTCAAAGGAAATATACCTAGACTGCTTCTGACCTTCGAGTATGAAAATTAGAACCAGGAAGGAAGGAAATTCAGGGGAATAATTAAGAAGAGGCAAGTAGGAGATTATGGGGGAAGTTGGAAAGATTCTTGGACAATTCTGTGATGTAGAGATGAGGTATACCTATGTGTCAACCATATATAAACCACTGAACCAAAGGCACTGCAAGTATGAGATCCAAACCACAGCCAAACCTCCTGTCAAGAAGGTAGCCTGGGAGGCAGAAGGACCTTGTGGACATTGGTGAAGGAAAGTTAACACTAGTGTTGAAACATCGCATGCCTGAAACAACTATAAATCACAGTCGTCCTAATAAAAAAAATTGAATAACTGTTATGGAAACTGAAAGGTATAAATTAAAATATAGACACAAAAAAATCCTGGAGCTGAAGTAGGGAAATACTATAGCAGGTAAGGCACTGAATTTGTATTCAGCTGACCCAGATTTGATTCCAGCCCTGCATATGATCCCCAGAGTCACCACTAGAAGTGTTCCCTGAGCATAGAAACAAGTAATAAGCCATTAATAGCATCAAGTATGCCCCTACACCAAATTAACTAAACAATATTCCAGAGCTGAAGACATTTCAGGGATCAGGTACACCCATCACAGAACAATAGATTAGTTTTACAGACTTACCACACAGATTGTGATCACTATTTTACCCACAAGAGCAGAGGCTATGTCAAGTGTGACAGAACATATTGCATCTTTAAAAAGCACTGAGAAGAATAATTAATTGTAAGGTGATACCACTAACCCACCTCAACAGACTTTTTTTCTTGACTGCTATCAGAAATTGTTAATCCGTTAGTTGTAATTTCTAAAATACTTTCAGAATTCATGTTAGGCATATTTTAATACTCATGTTTGATATAGTACTCATCACAGGGGAAATTATACAATATTTATTCAGTTAATGAATGTATTTTAGTTTAATTCTTTATCTGGAAAATTTTAAATGGGATGAGTAAAATTAATTAAACATTGATTGTCCAGACACTACAAAGCTTCATATTTCTTAGCCTGATCAATGAACATTTAAAACTATTTTACTAAAAGGTCAGCCAAACCAACTACTTCACACTCACTAAGAAGGCTATTATTTTTTAATAAATTATAATTATTGATGAGAATATAGAGAAACTCAAACCTTTATGTATTGCTAGTGGGAATATAAAATAATGCAGTGTCCATGAAAAATAGTTCCTCAAAAGCTAGACATGAAACTACCATATAATTCAGCAATTTTACATCTAGATATATACCCAAAGTTAAATTGGGACCTCAAATCAGTATCTGTATACAATATTACTTAAAACAAACAAAGTTAGAAATAATTCAATGTCCCTTGATGGATTCATGTATAAACAAAACACAACATGCAATCAATTAAAATGATTTAGCTTTTAAAAAGAAGGAAATTCTGCTTTATGCTATAATATGGATAATCCTTCAAAGAACTATGAAAATGAAATATGCATTTCTGTCCTCACTCTATGAGGTATATAATGAAGCAAAACTTTTAGATAAAAGAAGTGTAATGAATACAGAAACAAGGGAGAGGGAAGCGTGAGGTGTTGCTATTTATTGGAAACAATTTTAGTTTGGAATAATGACAAATTGATAGAAACGGGATAGTAATGATGGCTGTATAGTACTATGAATGGATTTAATTTCACTGAACTATAAAATAAAAATTATTTAACTGGTAAAATTTTTTATATATACATATATATGCCAATGCATAAAATGTATATACACACCATGAGGGCCGCCATTTTCAACATCTGGGCTCCACAGCTCATCAGAGCACCACCCAAGAGAAAAACCAATCTCAAGCCCTACTCACCAGAGTCCCACCCTACAGCAAAGACTATTTCAAGCCCAGGTATGCCTGATCCAGAGACTCAGACACATGGAGTAGAGCTGCTACCTGCTCTCCCTGTGCTTAGCTGATCATGAGGCAACCAGAAGGGAAGGTGAGTTCTAGTACTGACCCACCATCCCGATAGAGCCTCGCAAGAAGCCAGAGGAACCCTCCACACCATGAGGGCTGCCATTTTCAACATCCGACTCCACAGCTGCCATTTTCAACATCTGGACTCCACAGCTCCACAGGGCTGCCATTTTCAACATCCAGACTCCACAGCTCGTCAGAGTTCCACCCAAGAGAAAAGCCAATCTCTCCCCATTGTGGTTCATCAGTAAATGCACAAGATGAGAGCCTACTACTTTGAGTATACCACCTGCACGGCAGAGCCTGGCAAGCTACCTGTGTCATATTTGATATGCCAAAAGCCAGTAACAATTATAGACCTCATTCCCATGACATGAAGGAATAATCTGAAACTCTTCATGTTCCTGGAGCGAGCAGATGCCTGTGGGCTACACTAGCATGCAACAGGACATATGGAGATGTTACTGGTGCCCTCTCGAGCAAATCGATGAACAAAGGAGAAGACAAGTGATAGAAGTGATGTTTAAATAAACATCTTTCAAGAAAAAGTGTTAAATCCCTATTAAGAATAACAATTTAAAAAGTTATTGGACATGGAAGGTATCATGCTGAGTGAAATAAGTCAGAAGGAGAGGGCTAGCTATAAGATGACTGTATTCATTTGTGGGATATTTAAAAATATTATGAGAACAATATTTAAGGCCAAGAAAACAGGGGCCAAGGTGGCTTGCTAATGATTGGAATCTATCACAAGTGTGTGAAGGGTTGAGGATGAGTAAGAGAGAGAAGAGACCCATATGACAATAATAGTTGGAAATGAACTCTGGACAGCAATTGAGTGTTGAAAGTAGGTAAAGGGATATACATGACAACCTGTCAGTATCTGTTTTCAAACCACAATGCCCAAAGAAGGAGAAAAGAAAAGTATCTTCCACAGCATCAGGCTTGGGGGAGGGTTGGGAGAGTAGGTAGCGTGAGAGGGAAACTGGGGATATTGGTGGCGTGAAATGTACACTGGTGGAGGGATGGGTGTTAGAACATTGTATGACTGAAACCTAAACATGAACAGCTTGTAATGGTCCATCTCATAATGATTTAGTCTTTTTTTAAATGTCATCATAAAATTGAAAACGTTGCTGGTTTCTTAACAATATGGTTAAAAGAGTTGAATTTTGGAGTCATGAGTGTGGGCCACACACAGCAAATGTCTGGGCCTTCTCTGGATTCTGTGCTGCCTCCTGGAGGTGCTCCATATAGTGGAGGCAGGGATCAAACCAAGGTCAGCAACTTTTTTTTAATATTTTATTATACCACCATGAGATAGACAATTACAAAGATGTTCATAAGATGTTCATATTTGGGTTTTGGTCATACAGTGTTCCAGCACCCATCCCTTCACCAGTGCCCATTTCCCACCAGCAATGTCCCTGATTCCCCTCCCCTCCCCCTACCCTGCCTCTATGACAGGTTCTTTATTTCTTTCTCTTTCTCTCTCTTTCTCTTTTTCTTTCCCTTCCACATTGTGGATTACAGTACATACATTAAGAGGTTGTCATGTGTATCTTTTTGCCTGTATTTAATGCTCAGTTCTAGGTTGGTATTAGCATTTTCTACAATTATTAGCACGCTGTTCCATTCTCTGTCTTACCTAGCCCCTGACTCCCATACATTTGTGATAATTTCCACCTTTGACAAGGGTCAGCTACTTTTAAGGCAAGTGCTTAATCCTTATGCTATCTTTCTGGTCCCAGGGTTGTATTTTTTATTTGTATTTTTTTTTTAATTTTGGTCACCATGATTTTCAATTTTACAATAATGCCAATACTGCTTTAACCCAAATCTTCCCCCCCACATTAGTGTTCATTTCCCTCCCCATTGTCTCAAATAATCCCCTTACACCATTCTCCTCAAACTCAACCACATGCAAATATCTCACCGCCATGATAAACTCAGTTCTATACACCAGTTCTTAGAATCTGTTGCTTTTGTTCTTTTTGTTATTCACCTACTACGTATCTTCATATCCTATACATGAAAGAAGTACTGTAGCTAAAGCAGTTTTCCTTTTCTCCCACCCAGCATTCTATATTTCTCTCCCTCCTTCTTCATTAACCATGATACCCTACAATTCCATCCATCTAGCATAAAATTGCATGATTTAATCTTTTTATTTTAATAATCTTTTATTTTAATACTTCTTGGCTGCTATATAGCCAAGAAATATTTTATTGTTTATATATACCATAGTTTATCCAGTCATCTGTTATTGGACATGAGTCGCTTATAGATTTTTAGCTATCATGAATGGTGCTGCAATGGACATAGGAGTTAAAAAAAGTCTTTCCTGATTAGAGAAATTGTTTTTGTCCCTTAGGGTATGTGCTAAGAAGTGAATTATTGGGCCATATGGAAGATCAATTCTTAGTTTTTTGAGGAGTGTCTATATTCAGTGTCATTCCCACAAGCAGTGAATGAGTTTTCCTTTTCCCCAGCATCCACACCAACACTGATTGCTTTGGCTCTTTCAGATGTGTGCCAATATCATTGTGTAAGGTGAAATCCATTGGTTTAATTTGCATTTTCCTGATGATGTGATGCAGCACATTTTCTCATATACTAAATGGTAACTAGTATGTCTTCTCTGAGGAAGTTTATGTTCAAGTCACTTCTCTCCCTTCTTAATGGGGCTAATATTTTTTCTTTTTTAATATTTGCATGTGCTTTATACATTTTGGATATTAACCCTTTGTCAGAAGAGATTTTCCAGAAGAGTTCAAGCCTTATCAAAGTCAAACTAGAGTTATTTGCAGATTATGAGTTTAAAAATTACCATTTATCAAGTCTGACCTTGACTTGGCAATAATAGCTCAAATGTTTCAAAACGTGTAAATTTTCAATCCAAAAGTGCTAGGGGTATTTGGTAGTTACAAAGCGCCTATCATAAAACACACAATTAAAATTATTTAAAATAGACATTTGAAAGATATAAAGATGTGAGTGATTTTATTTGGAAATATTGCTTTGGGGGTACTAAGCTCAAGTATCTAATTATATTGAATAAATTATTGTATTGCACTAAATAATGAAAAAGTAGAAGCTGGCATCTTTTCATAAAAGTTTAAAGCAAAGTGCAAAAAGTAATTTTAATTGACATCCATCCCTAGCCAATATTTTATTCATAGATTTAAGGATATGTGGCAGCTGATTTTAGACTTACATCAAGTTGATTTACAGCTTTACTTGGTAAGAAACCCAGTATACAAGTTTCTTTCTCAGAAAGTATTTTTTGTTGTTGTCAACGTTATTACTAGATATAGAGAATATATTTAAGAGTGCTTACTTATGTGATTTGTCTATCAGTCATTATTAAACATTTAAATGAATAAAGTAAATTTTTTATTCATCAAATACAATTGAATCAAATTCAATAGAAGATCCTCCATTTAATTATAATCAGTTAATAACATTTGCAGATTTTATCAAGACTCAAATAACTTTAGTAAACAAATACAGAATATATGTAAACTGGCTAATAATACTTACATAAAACAAATAGAACTTAATCATGATTTTTAGAGTTAATGTTTACAAAACATTCTTCATAAATATATTCCTCTATATTAGCATATACATTTTAGCTAAAGATCACACTGTGCTATCACTTGTATCACTTGTCTCCCCCATTGTTCATAGATTTGCTGAGCAGGTACCAGTAACATCTTCACATGTCCTGCCTCATGTTAATGTAGTCCAAGGGCATCTTCTTGCTCCAGGAAGACGAAGAGCCTCAAAACCATTCCTTCAGTTCATGGGAATGAGGTCTCTATTGTTACTAGTTTTTGGCATATCAAACACAACACGGGTAGCTTGCCAGGCTCTACCGTGCAGGTTGGATACTCTTGTCCAAAAAAATATGGATTAAATATGCATCTTTTAAAAGAAGATATACATGTGAACATACACACACACAGATACACAATGGAATACTACTACAAAACCACAAGGGAAGATCCAGGCTCTGCCATGTGAGTGGTACAATCACAGTCATGAGGTGCCTGGGAGGGAAGGCAGTTTCCAGTCCTGGTCTGCCATCCCAATAGAGCCTTGCAAGAAGCCAGCAGAACCCGCACACCATGAGGGCAGTCATTTTCAACATCCGGACTCCACAGCTGGTCAGAACTCCAACCAAGAGAAAAGCTGATCTCTTCCCATTGCGGTTCATCAGTAAATGCACGAGATGAGAGCCTAAACTATGCTATAAGCAAAAATAATATATGTTTAATGAT